>CM019717.1:9001999-9309499 GCA_009760885.1 Achatina immaculata
TAGTACACTTAGAACATTACTCTTAAATATCCTGATTTTCACATTTATGCTTAGTTTTTTTGATTTCTATAGAGTCTGCAGCATTGCAAAAGCCTGGTTTGCTCTAGTAAGTCTGCTGTTGATGTCCTCTGTGCTGTCTCCATTTTATACTACTCTGCTGCCAAGGTATACAAATTCATTGACCTCCTCCACTAACTTGTTATCTACTCTGAGTACATTTCTGTTGTTCACATTTTGCTTCATTAACTTTGTCTTTCCTACGTTGATCTTTAGTCTATGTTGTTTGCATTCTGATTTAGCTTGTTTATTTTATCTTGCATATCTTTGTGACTGCTTGATAATAGACAAATGTCGTCCGCAAAGTCAAGGTCCTCCAGCACTGTGTCAAGGGTCCATTGTAATCCTCTGCGTTTGTCTGATGTTGCCTCCTTCATTAACCAGTCTACTGCCAAGATAAATAATGTTGGTGATAGTACACATCCCTGTTACACTCCTGTTTGTACCCTAAAGCTGCTGGAGGTATGTTCTCCACAGATAACTTTGCACTGAAAACCCTCGTATAGGGCTTTGATTACATTAACTATTTTATGGGGGAGGCCATGCCATCTTAGGATTTTCCACAGTGCATGCGTTCATATACATATGTTTAAAAAAACAAGTCCCACTTTAGTCGCTGGTATTTTTGCTACATTGTTCGCCTGTTTCCTTTTTGTTCTTTTTTAAAACAGAAGTTAATAATTCAGTGCTGTCAAGTGTGTCTGTAAATTTGAAGTGTTATAGCTTCAAGATTTTTTTTTCTGCAAGTTTTTCATGCCATTTTTTTCTAGCCATTTGTTCCATCTTTTTTTTTAGTCGTTGAAGCTTGGCTTATTAGTTCTTTGTTTAAGTGTGCAGTTAGTCCAGTAGTTCGTTGTTCAGGTGGTTTAAGCTTAGTATTGTTGGTGAGTTATTTTATTTTTTCATGAACGGGATGTTTTTCCAAAAGTCTGAATATTTGTCTGCCTCTGTGATAACTATCCCCTCTCTTTAAAGAGACGCATAAGTGGCCTATCTTCTCTTTGTTTCCCATATTTACATGAATTCTCCTACTCTTGAGAGAATTGTTTCTTTTTCTATGACTTTGTCCTTTTTGTTGGGAGTATCCATTGAGAATCATGGGTATGAGAGAAAGAAGGAATGCTCTTTAATGATAACTCAAAGTTCACAAGAAAAAAAAATCAAGCCGCGAAAAAAAAGGACAAATAAAAGTGCTACTTTTATTTTTACAGCTTCCTAATATTACTCTACACTATAGTAATGTACTGTACGAATGTTACTCTGTACTATAATAATGTACTGCACTACTGTAATGTTACTCTATGCTATAGTAATGTACTGTACTAATGTTATTTTGTACAGTAATAATGTACTGAGATAACCGCTGAATTTATTAAAGCAGGAGGAAAGGAGTGTGCAACAATCTATCATGCACTATGTAAAAAGATATGGCATTCAGGTATTTGGCCAAAAGAATGGAAAAGAACTGTATTCATACCACTGCCAAAAAAGGGTAACCTGAAATTATGCACCAACTACAGAACTGTTGTCCTGATTAGTCATGCCAGTAAAATTCTGTTAAAAATCATAATGGGTAGACTTCGAAAGAAAATAGAAGAAGAAGTCAATATGGTCCAAGCTGGCTTCAGGCAAGGAAGAGGATCAAGAGATCATATATTCAATCTAAGATTAATAATAGAGAAATGCAGGGAGTTTAATGTGAATCTATATTTATCCTTTATAGACTACTCAAAGGCATTTGATTGTGTACAACACCAGAAACTTTGGGAAATAATGGAAAAAATGGGATTTCCAACACATTTGATACAATTAACATCACTGCTGTATTTAGACCAACAAGCAGCAGTAAGAATAAATGGTGAAACAACAACTTGGTTTGACATAAAACAAGGGGTCCGTCAGGGGTGCATATTGTCACCCTACTTATTTAACTTGTATACTGAAAATATAATGAGGAATGTTAGAGAAGATGTAGACAAAGAATATTACGATGCCATAACAGTTGGAGGTTATGAAATACCAGAGATTAGATATGCTGATGACACAGTATTGCTCTCCACAACACAAGAAGGAATGGAAAAACTCATTATGTCAGTCCGCAAGAACAGCGAAGAGCAGAACCTCTATCTTAATGCAAAGAAAACTAAAGTGATGACAACTGACAAAACAAACAAGGCAACTGAAATATGTATCAGTGAGGAAAAACTGGAAGAAGTGGAGAGTTTTGAATATCTTGGATCACTGCTAACTAATGGTGGAGATACAATGCGGGAAATTAAAAGGAGGACATCTATTGCTCTTCAGAAAGTAAAACAAATAAAGAATCTGTGGAGAGGAGCAGACAGAACCACAGAGGTAAGATTTTTGGGGGCATGCATCTTTCCCATCGCAACATATGCCTGTGAGACCTGGACGCTTGATAGAACAGCTGGGAAGCACATGGATGCCTTTGAATGTAGATGCTATAGAAGAGTTCTCCAAATATCGTGGACACAAGAGGGAACAAATGTATCTATACTGTAGGAGCTTAATATTGAAGAAGGCTGGCTAGTAAAGAGGATTAAAGAGAGAAAACTTAAATATTCTGGCCACATTAAACGTCATGATAATTTAGAGAAGACCATATTGGAAGGATACATAATGAGAAAAAGAAAAAGAGGAAGACCGAAACGAAGATGGCTGCAAGACATCGTTGATGATCTGGAAATGGATGCAGCAGCAGCAGGCCATCTTGCTCACAACCGAGAGGCCTACAGGAGTGCTGTTTGGGAGGCAAAGTTCCGCAAGGGACATGCAAAGGAATGAATGAATGAATAATGTACTGTACTAATGTTACTCTTTACTGTAGTAATGTACTGTACTAATATTACTCTGTACTGTAGTAATGTTACTCTGTACTATAGTAGCGCTGAAGAAAAGTAAGATATCGCTTTATGAGTTTATTTTCTTGATTTCTTTGGATTTTAGTAACAAAAATTCCGTGAGAACTTTAAATAATACTCCGTAATTTGACTTTGCTACGCAAATTTTTCCAACATGTTTTTTGTTTTTTTTTTGAGAATATACTTGCACATGGGTTCAAAATTTTGCGCCCGAACCGCTAAACCTTAGAGGACACATTGGTTCTTTTTTTTTTCAGATATGTAGTTCACTGTTCCCTCTAAGCTGCGCGGCCGCGCACAGAAAACAACCATACCGCGCACAGAATTTTTGGAGCCGCGCAAAAAGAAAAATGAAACTTCTACTTTTATTTTCCAGTTTTCAGATGTTACGCCGTGCTATAGTTGCCATCAAGAAAAATACAATGATGGTACATGTTTTTCCTTTACTGTTTCTTTCTTGTTGAGAGAAGACTTTCGGATCGGATGTTTCAGTTGGTCTTTTATCTCGTAGTTTCGATAGTACTGTAGCAGAGTCATTGAATAAGTAAACAATGAAATCATCATTGCAGTGAACTAAATACCAGTAACTGAAATGTACAGCAGGTTTATTATGTTATTAAATGTACAAGTCTTTACGGGGGGGGGGGGGGGTGTGTGTATGTGTGTGTGTGTGTCTCTCTCTCTCCTACGTACATTTGCACACACAGTATTTTGCAGATGAGCTGAACATTTTGCACACAGACCGCAAATTCTTAGAGTGAAAATTGGTGTGATTGTGTCCTGCGATATATATTTGAGTCTTGTTAACACTGCAAAAGTATATGCTCTCCACTTTCCTTTCCAGACACTTACAGTCGTTAGCGCGTTCATTCATTCGTATGTCCACAGTGAAGCCATCTAGTTTGTTTGTAATAATTTGAAAGTTTTATTTTTCCTAATAGTATTATTTTTGTAGAGGATGGGGGGAGGGGGGGAGGGGTATTGTTTTTCTGTTCCAGATGAGCTTGGTCAAATTAACAGAACCGAGATACTTTTATTCCTCTTCTTTATCCCAAGCATATTTTACCTCAACGCAGAAAGCTTCTTCTCCAGTTCGTTCGGTCTGCTAATCTGGTGGTACCAGGTTCGGTTCCTAGGAGTTGGGATTTTTCTTGTACCACCAGACCAAACAAGGCACAGGAATCCATCCAGCCTCCAAAAACGGGTATCAGAGAATTCTGGGAAGATAAATTCGTCCAGGCGTGCCACTGACAACGTCACACTTTCATGTGCCGATGGTCTTGGAAATACGGGCCTAACACCGTATTCCTAATATGCCTTAATGGCATTGAAACAGGAATTTTACTGATACAGTTCATGAAACAAAGTGGTCGTATTGTAGAGCGGTCTTAACCAACAGAGATCAGAAAGAAGCAAGTAACACGCCATAACTGATTGACCCTTAATGTGGTTTCTGTATCAGTAACTTTCTCTTTGATTTTATTATTGAAAACAAACCGGGGGAAAACCTTTGATAACAGTGTATTATGAAAGACTTAACTTTTCGTTGCCATCACTATTAACTTGGACCACTAAAACATTCTTTCAGAAACAGCTCAGATTATCTGAGATGCTATGTATATGACGGAAATAAAAAGGAGGACATCTGTCGCTCTTCAGAAAGTAAAACAACTAAAGAAGCTGTGGAAAGGAACAGGCAGAACTACAAAAATAAGATTTTTAAGGCCTTGCATCTTTCCCATCGCAACATATGCCTGTGAGACCTAGACACTTAACAAAACAGCTGACAAACACATAAATGCCTTTGAATGTACAGAAGAGTCCTTCAGATATCATGGACACAAAAAAAGAACAAATATATCCATACTACAAGAGCTTAATACTGAAGAAGGTTGGCTAGTAAGGAAAATTAAGCACAGAAAACTTAAATATTCTGGCATATTAAACGTCATGATAATTTAGAGAAGACCGTCTTGGAAGGGTATACATAATGGAAAAAATAAAGAGAGGAAGACCAAGGCGAAGATGGCTGCAAGACATCGTTGATAATCTGCATCAGCAGCAGGGCATCTTGCTTACAACAGAGCCATACAGGAGAGCTGTTAGGGCGGCAGAGTTCCGCAAGGGACATGCAGATGACTGACTGACTGACTGATATATATATATATATATATATATATATATATATATATATATATACAGGGTAGAGCAGAAACTCCGGACGGTTTTCAGAATGAAATAAACGGCATCGCTTTGTACTAAAGATCCTCTGATTGTGTAATAATGAACTGCAAAGAAAGAATTATATGAATAAATAATTACAGCTTATATTTCTTCTTAAAACTTATGTCTTCCAAATGGTCTCCATTACACTGTACACGCTGCTGGAGTCGACTTCGGAAGCTCAATATTACCTGCTGTGCGATGTCTTCGGTTTCTTGCGTTATGCATTGTTTGAGATAATTCAGTATGGCTGGTTTTGTAGTATACACAACATCCCTTAAGTAACCCCACAGAAAAAAACATGTCTGGAGGGGAAATGTTGGAAGAACAGGATGGCTAATTCACATCTCCAAGTTGTGAAATGATGTGCCCTTTCAAAGAAGTTACGCACAGCAACCATACTCACACGTGAGCTCATCACACATAACGAGGTCTGGCGAGGCCGGTTCCATGAATTAATAATCAATTATTAATAGTTTATGCTTGGAAATTACTGCGGATTTTGGAAGATTCCATTACTCTTTGCTAGGAGTACTGGGAAATATAAATAAAACAACGGTGACTACTTTCAGTTGTGTGAGTGTGTGAGTTGTTTCCGAGATGAAAAATGTGTGTGGTGTGGTGTGTGTGTTGTTTCCGAGATGAAAAATGTGTGTGGTGTGGTGTGTGTGTTGTTTCCGAGATGAATGGTGTGTGTGTGTGTGTGTTTTAAATTCAGGTTGATCGATGTAAAGCACGAATTTGAGAATGAAAAACTGGAAGAGAATCATAGAGATTTAACCATGTTATTGAGAAAACACACTCACACATACAGAAAGAGTATCTTCAAAACTACCTCTAAAAGCCCGGCAGGTTCTTTGTTATGAATAACAGTGCAGTATTCCTTTGCTGTTTGTTCCATCTCATATATCTAAGTATCATACAGGCCCTATAAGAGAGGGATCCAGCTAGTGCATTGCTCCTGGGCTGGGAGGGTTTTCTCTGTTATAAGGGTGGGTCCGGAAGGCTTCGGGGAGGGGCATGGTGGATGAAAACTTATATAGAGAGAAGAGGTCTTGCACCGGATTACAGAATTTCTCGTGCAGATCCAGGTACCATATCTGACCTTTGAGATATATATCACGATATTTATGTTTTGTTCTTTTGTCAGTAACCGAACATAAGTTTCCATTAGCTGTTTTTACTCCTTCTTTATATTTGTTTCTGTCTCAGCCTGCCACCATCTGTCTGTCTGTGGTAAGTTACGTCAGAGAGTAAGAAACAGTCTCGTATGGATACATGTTCCTAGTTGAATGCAGCTACAAATGCAAAGATATCCTTACTGGAAAAAGAATTTCAGTGACAGAGTACAAGCCATCATATATGTAGTCATAAATACGGCATATAGTTCCAGTGCAGCAAGAATGCTGGAACCTCACAAGTTCTTTTCCTTGAGATCAGCAAGACCATAATCATTACATATTTGCTTTAAACAATTTTTTAAAAACCTCACAAGACCTCTGGGAGTCATGACCAAGAGTGGCCCACCCCCCTTAGAGTGTCAGGAGTTTAATAGGGCCGAAACACTTGTCTTGGGGGGGGGGTACTTCCTCTGATGATCTGAAGGAGTTGTGTTGTTGTTCCGCTCCCTGCAGTAGAGAGTTTCCTGCATATGCTCACTTCATAGTTTCAGCTTCGTTACAGCTGAAAACAACTGCACTGCCCTGCAGTGATTTGGAAACAAGTGGAGAGTCAGTCGCCACTGATTACTCACCGCTTCACGCTTGTACAACAGTCGACGTAGATTGTAACGACGATAAAGGTGCATAACTGCATGGCATTTTGTTTGGAATGATAAATGGCTGTTTTCATTACTTGCAGTAAACCCTGACATTTTCAGACAAATATCCTCTAGATTTAGTTTCGTTTGGCCGGGTTCTCCCTTAACTTCGGCGGCAGTAGACTAAGTTTATTGGTCTTAATTTATGGTTTAATGATTGGTAATGAATCAGTGGGTATGTTTACATGCTATTTTGACAGACATAAAATTGCCATTTTAACGTACAGAAACCATTATTATTATGTAGCCTAGAAATAATAGACAAGACCAGTGGTTCTTAACATTTTGATGGCCATGGACCTCTTTTCCGGCCTGAATGCAGCTGTAGATCCTTCATTAAAAATAAAGCAATAAACAGAAGCCAGATGGCGCGAAGATTTTTTTTTTAATCGAGTCGATTTACTTGCTGGTCCGTAGACCCCCAGAAATCGTTCAGTGGGCCCACAAGGGGTCCATGGACCTCGGGTTAACAGCCACTGGACTAGACAAACCATCCCAAACACAGTAGGCCACATGGCAGCTAGAGAATGCCATCATCACCACGTAATAGAATTAAAGAGACTTGGAAATTCGCATTATTAGCATTTGTAATTGAAAAAAAAAATGGAGAAAAAAAAATGCCACGGGTGACGTGGCCACCTTTGCGGATAGTGCGAAGCGCATGGAGATATGTTTTATAACATTAGTTTAGTTGAATGAAGGAAGAATTGTAAGGCATTAAAAAGACTGCCAGCCATATGGTTTTATACTCGTATGCTTCTGGTTTGTATAGCCCGAACGGTGTCACGGAGAGCGAAACAATTACACAACTCCTCAGATTATCAGAGAAGTGCACCCTCATTCAGTGGTTTATAACACTGTAAATGTATGATGCTTTAAGTGCTGTGGGTCCCTTAGTGCCATGATTTTCTGAGGTTTGTTTGCGTATTTTAACTGTATATACTTCTGTAACATTCATATTACTACATAGCAACGTTCTTCGCTATATAATTATACATCTGTTAACGTGTTTCCTGGTTCGTGCTGTGACTCATAATACGCCCAGCCGTTTCTGATTCCAGAATAATCATCTGTTGTCATGAATATTTATTATTTCTTTTCCATCTTTGTCAGTCATACAAGGACCTGGCTATTCTGTTGTTGCCTGGCATCAGATATTCATGAGAAGCACTGTTTCCCTTTGCTATAGGCTTCTGTGTTTTTCTTGGTTATGGAGCATCCTGTCATTCGTACTATTTTAAAGTGAAAATGAACAAAGATGGATGTGTACTGGTGTGCTGGTACTGTTATCAAGGGCAACGAAATCAGTGCTGGCCAACATCTGAATCCAACCTCCGTGGTACATTTAGTAACAGACTGATTTACTTTTCAGCCAAGCAGGGTAGTGGAGGTTGCCAGAAAGCTCGCACTTGTGGACCTTTTGAGTCTTCAGGCTAGGAACAGAGATACGCTGTTACCACACCTATACAGTTCAAGTCGGCTATTAAATACATCTGGAATTTGCAGAGCCAGAGAGAAGAGTGCGAAAAAGAAAATGAAGCCCACAGCAGGCTTGTGGTGCTCAGTACATTTGATACAGCCGATCACTAGCGTGTCTTTAACGAACTGTGGTTAATATTGAAGGTGTATTATTATCATGGATATGAAGAACATCGTAACTGCAGTGGGTCCGACAGTGATGACAAACTTGCAGATGCTTCGTTTATGAATTAATAATTTCAAGAGATTGATTTAAAAAATTATCTTATTTTGTACATTCAGGTCAGTTTTAGGTGGTTATAGCATAGAGAGGATGCTGGCACATACACTGAGGAACTGCGTGAAGCTTGATGGAATTATGCTCGATTGTTCTTTTTGTTCCTTGGTCATGTGTTAACAAACACACTGAGTACAGTATACTGTCTGTGTACATGTAGATACTCCATTTGTCTGCCACTTCACTGAGCTATTATTACACGTGCAGCCATGTAACAGATGGTTGTTGTCCCGCTAACAAATCTTCCGAATGCTGGAAAAAAAAAAAAAACTATTACTTCCAGTGATGTAGGGTCTGGGCTAAAACCTAGGACAGTAAACACCTTCGTGTTCTCTCTTCCACCATCTTCTTGTTCTCTCTTCCACCATCTTCTTGTTCTCTCTTCCACCATCTTCTTGTTCTCTCTTCACCGTCTTCTTGTTCTCTCTTCCACCATCTTCTTGTTCTCTCTTCCACCATCTTCTTGTTCTCTCTTCCACCATCTTCTTGTTCTCTCTTCCACCATCTTCTTGTTCTCTCTTCACCATCTTCTTGTTCTCTCTTCACCATCTTCTTGTTCTCTCTTCTCCACCTTCTTGTTCTCTCTTCTCCACCTTCTTGTTCTCTCTTCTCCACCTTCTTGTTCTATCTTCTTTACTTTCTTGTCTCCCCATCAACACATTCTTTTTCACTCTTCACCACCTTCTTGTTTCCTTATCATCACCTTCTTGTTTAATCATCATCGCCTTCTTGTTTCCTCATCACCATCTTGTTTCATCGTCACCACCATCTTGTTTCCTCATCACTAATTTCTTGTTCTCTCTTCATTACCTTCTTGTTCTCTTTTCACCACCTTCTTGTTTCCTCATTACCACCTTCTTGTTTCCTCATCACTACCTTCTTGTTTCCTCATCACTACCTTCTTGTTCTATTTTCACAACCTTCTTGTTTCCTCATCATTACCTTCTTGTTCTATTTTCACCACCTTCTTGTTTCCTCATCATCACTTACTTGTTCCCTCCTCTCTTTACTGCCTTCTTGTTCTCTTTTCCCCACCCTCTTGTTCCCTCATTACCACATTCTTTTTCCCTCCTCACCACCTTCTTGTTCTCTCTTCATTGCCGTCTTGTTTCCTCATCATCACCTACTTGTTCCCTCTTCATCACCTTCTTGTTCTTTCTTCGCCGCCTTCTTATTTCCTCATCACGATCTTCTTGTTTCCTCATCACGATCTTCTTATTTCCTCATCACGATCTTCTTATTTCCTCATCACCACCTTGTTTCCTTCTCTCTTTACTGTCTTCTTGTTTCCTCATCATCACCTACTTGTTCCCTCTTCATCACCCTCTTGTTCTTTCTTCGCCACCTTCTTATTTCCTCATCACCACCCGCATATTTCCTTTTTGCTACCATTTTTGTTCTCTCTTCGCTATATTCTTGTTTCCTGTTTACCGTTGTTGAGAAAGTTGAACAGACTTAGATGCGGTAGAGCTGAATTTCATTTGAAACCAGTATTGTACTAGTAAACATGCACTGTTCATCGTTTTGTGGGTTGTGCAATATTTTTAAAAATTATACATATAATGAGTACTCATCTCTATCTTTGGAGTATCCTTAACGTGCATTTGCTGATGATTCTATTATGATTTCACAAGTTTGTATTTTAGTCTATCTTATCTTATATCTTATATCCTTCCCGTGCCGTTAAACGTCACATAGGGCTCGCAAAGTAGTTCGCCAATTTTTCCTGTCTTCGGCGAGTCTTTCAACCTCATCAAAGGATTTTATGCCTGTTAACTTGGCCTCTCTTAATAATGTCCTCTTCAGAGTTTCACGCGGTCTGCCTCTTTTTCTTCGGCCTGTTGTGTTCCACTTGATAGCTTGTTTTGGGATTCTCTGATCATTTCTTCTCATCAAGTGACCAACATATGTCCATCTCTTTTTCCTGATCACCCATGAGACTGGTTGTTGTTCAGTCATCTGTCTTATCTCTGCATTGTTCTTGAATTCATTCCACTTGATGCCGAGTATTTTCCTTAGGCATTTGTTTTCAAAAGAGTCTAATTTCTTTTCTATTTCTTTTAGTCTATAGGTACTTATAATTACATTTTGTAGGTCATTTTATCCAGCCGTGCATGGTAGCCGGTGATGTTTGCAGTTGGGCGCTAGTAAAGTATTTCTAAACTTCAGACATATAAAATTAACTACTATATCTTTTCATTATGCGTCTGCAGTGTTAAATTCAGATGTCATGGAAGGTAAAATATTCTCACAAGAATTTCTCATGTTTTGCCTGATTGTGTGTGCAGGCGATGAGCAAATAGGAACAGCAGAAAGAATTCAGCAATTTTTTTATATTTTTATTTTATACAAGACATACACGAGGGGATCAGAACAGTACAGTAAAGTAATATTCGTGTTACTGTTATTTCAAGGTAAAGGTTATACTGTAATCTTACAAGACTTTCCTGCATTATTTAGTAACAAGAGAAAACGTTGGAAAGAAATGCAAAAATAACTGGATTTGGCATCTAAACACTCATAGTTTTTGCTGAAAACGCATTTACAGCAGAAAGTAAAACTGCTGAAATTGAATAAGATTAGTCTGCCTTGATACATATAATCATAAGAGGAAGAGAGAAGAGGTTAATAATATCTCTTGTCAGAAATGCATTATCCCATCATCCTGTCTTCATCATTCCGGCAGCTGTAATGACAAGATTAACAAGGGAATTGTTAGGAAAATTAGCAAAAGAAGCATTGTTCTTTCTTTTTTAGAATCTACATCTGAAGTTGTTTTTGCTTTTAAAAATCTTGTTCCTGCTTTCTTAATATTTTTGTTTTAGTGCATGTATGTACTTCTGTTACATCAGGGCAGTTCATAACTCGTTGTCTCGTTTTGCTTGGTCAATAAAAACAACGGCATAAAAGATTGAAGTTTGTCATAACATTCTCTATCGTATCTATATCATCACCACTCTCTTAATCGCCTCCTTGTTTCTTCATCACTGTCTTATTCTGTCTTCACTACCTTCTTGTTTCCTTTTCGCTTATTCTGTCTTTACTACCTTCTTGTTTCCTGTTCACTTATTCTATCTTCACTACCTTCTTGTTTCCTGTTCACTTATTCTGTCTTCACTACCTTCTTGTTTCCTATTTTCCTTATCACCAACTTTTTGTTTCCTTACCACCACCTTCTTGTTCCCTCACAGTCACCTTGTTTGTTCCCTCACAGTCACCTTGTTTGTTCCCTCACAGTCATCTTGTTTGTTCCCTCACACTCATCTTGTTTGTTCCCTCACACTCATCTTGTTTGTTCCCTCACACTCATCTTGTTTGTTCCCTCACAGTCACCTTGTTTGTTTCCTCACAGTCACCTTTTTTGTGCATTATCACCACTTTCTTGTTTCCTCATCACCCCCATCTTGTTTCCTCGTCACCATCCTCTTCCTTTCACAGTACCACCGCGTTCTTCTTTCCACAATACCACCATGTTCTTCCTTCCATTAGATCACCACCTTCTACCTTCCACTATACCACCTTTTTCAGTCCATTGTATTGCCTTCTTTTTTCCACTATATCACTTGTTTCCTTCTGTTTCACCACCCTCTCTTTTCTACTATGCCACCACTTTCTTCTTCACCACCTTCTTTCTTCCACTATACCACTTTCTTCTTTCCACTTCACCACATTCTTCCTTCCACAATACCACCTTCTTCTTTCCAGTATACCACTTTCTTCCTTCCACTATACCACAACTTTCTTCCTTCCACTATACCACCTTCTTTCTTTCACTGTACCACCACCTTCTTTCCTCCACCATACTATCACTTTCTTCTTTTCACTATACCGCCACTTTCTTCCTTCCACTTCACCACCTTCTTCCTCCCACTTCACCGCCTTCTTCTTCCGACTTCACTATCTTCTTCTTCACACTTCACAACCTTCTTCCTCCCAATTCACCACCTTCTTCCTCCCACTTCACCACCTTCTTCCTCCCACTTCACCACTTTCTTCTTCCCCCATTTCACCACTTTCTTCCTCCCACTTCATCACTTTCTTCCTCCCACTTCACCACTTTCTTCCTCCCACTTCATCACTTTCTTCTTCCCACTTCACCACTTTCTTCCTCCCACTTCACCACTTTCTTCTTCCCACTTCACCACTTTCTTCTTAACACTTCACCACTTTCTTCCTCCCACTTCACCACTTTCTTCCTCCCACTTCATCACTTTCTTCTTCCCACTTCACCACTTTCTTCCTCCCACTTCATCACTTTCTTCTTCCCACTTCACCACTTTCTTCCTCCCACTTCATCACCTTCTTCTTCCCACTTCACCACTTTCTTCCTACCACTTCATCACCTTCTTCTTCCCACTTCACCACTTTCTTCCTCCCACTTCATCACCTTCTTCTTCCCACTTCACTACTTTCTTCCTCCCACTTCACCACCTTCTTCCTCCCATTTCACTATCTTCATCCTCTCACTTCACCATCTTCTTCCTCCTACTTCACTATCTTCTTATTCCCACATTCTTCCTTCCATTATACCACCACTTTACTTCTTCATCACCATCTTCCTTTCTCATTACCATCTTTTTGTTTCCTCGTCAGCACTTTCTGCCTTCCTCTTCAGCATAACATTTGTGAGTGAATTTAATCTTTTTTTTTTTTACAAATGTTCCAGAAGCTTATCCTCTTCTTGCCATTATTTATAGCTTTTTTTCATTAAAGAAAAGAAGAAAAAATATAAATAAAACACTGAATAAATAATTACTTCAAATCTTTAGCAGTTCATCACTTTTACGTGTATCTTTACATGTTCTCACTTAAATGTGTTGCAATGATTCCGGTAAATATTTTATAAAATCTAAAGCATGTGTACGAGTAAATGATTTTTGGAATAGTTTTTCATTAACGTTAGGTTGCCATATGCATAGATTAATAGTAGAGTGGAGGGTTGGTTTGTTCGTAAATTTAGTATTTTACGAAGGCGTGTTGCAGTCATTTATTTATATTGCTATTATAAGTATCCGGAAACGCAATTCTATCCTCATTATCTCTTCAGCTTTTATTTCAAACGAATGAGCATTTTCTGGACATATAATGATAGCCTAGGGCAGATTTAGTGCCGTACTGGAGCCCCAGTCAGCTTGTCATTAAAATATCATTCTGTAGAGACCATCTTTCTGTTCTGCAATACGTGTATCTTTAAATAGACGTCGTATGTAACTTGTCATAGTCACTCTGCAGACCAGGTGTAGCTCGTTCAGGTCGGCCATCTAAATTCAAGAAATTTAACCGTTCTTGTAGAATATAGTCAATAACTTGTTGTGATTATTTCGGTATCTTTCATTTCACATAGTTTAGATTAGCATTTTTAGTACTCTTACATCAGATGGAATATCACACTTGCTGTCATCACCAGAAGGAAGAACAGTGACCAAGTATTATTTCAGATCCATATGATATAAAAGATCATACAGTGTTTATTTTATGGCTTTGAGTATATTCTACAAAGGAGTAATATATAGTTTTTTTTCAGTGAGTCAGCTGTTTAATTTTTAGAATGTCACAGTGGAGAAGGAGCATGAGAAACGGCTACCACATCCAAGGAAGGCAGCAGGCGCACAACTTACCCACTCTCGGCACGGGGAGGTAGTGACGAAAAATAACAGTACGGGAGGGACTCTTTCAAGGCCCCGTAATTGGAATGAGTACACTTGAAACCCTTTAAAGTAGGATCTATTGGAGGGCAAGTCTGGTGCCAGCAGCCGTGGTAATTCCAGCTCCAATAGAGGTGACTCTAGATTTGGGGGGGGGGGGGGGGGGGGGGGAATGAACTTGTTATGGAAACTCGCAACGAAATCAACAAAAGTGGCGAAACACTTGCGAGCCCTATGTGACGTTTAACGGCACAAGAGGATAGTAGTAGTAGTAGTAGTAGTAGTAGTAGTAGTAGTAGTAGTAGTAGTAGTAGTAGTAGTAGTGTAATGTCCCTATAACAAACCGAAACATTTGCCAATTTTCAACAACCATGTGATCCAAGATAAATTATGAGAAAACTGATTACATGAGAATAACAAGGCCAAAAAATGGCAAACAAGACAATCAGATTCAAATAGGTGATATAAGGATTAAAAGTACAGATTCATATAAATATCTAGGAGCATTATTTAGTAGCTATCCCACGCCACCAAATATATATGTACAGATTGTACCATTTGTCTTGTATGGATCAGAAACGTGGAGCACTACAAAACAAAATGAGGCACATCTACAGATCTTTGTAACCAGAATCTTGAGAAGAATTTTCGGACCAATTAGAGATCATGTATTACAAGAATGGAAAATTAGAAATAACAAAGTAATACACATGGTATTCCAGTCTCAGCTTATAACTACCATTATGAAAAACAATACATTGAGATGTATCGGACATTTGGAGAGGATTAACAAGAATAGACAGACCAAAAAGGCTTATATAGAAGTGATTAACAGAGACAAACCAAGAGGCAGACCGAGACAGCAGTGGCGTGGCAGCCTAGAAGAACACATACGACCTCTCGTGGTGGAAAATTGGCAGGAGAAGACTAAGAACAGAGAGGAAGGGAGACAAGTCTTGTCTGCAGCAATGAGCAGCAGTGGCTCAGAAAGCTGAAGGCACGAATAAATATGAGCCAAACTGCCGCATATCTTGCTTACTTCTGAGTTCTATAATAAAATCTAAGCATTTTCATATGCTTCATTTTTGGACTCTTCCTTTAAAAAATAAATACTTACATAAAGTCCTCCACCCAGCACCTTTTTGTTGTTTATTCTCTTTGTGTAATTTACTTTGATACGTGAAATACTTATTTGATTTTGTATGGTTCTTTTATATTCAGTTATTTAGTAGAGAGCGTAATGACACAGCGAACTAATATTTAGCAGAAAGATGGTTTTTAAGGTGTTCACATTCTATAATCCTACCATCAAGAAGACTTAAGATTCAGCACAGTTAATAGAAAGAGCACCATTTGGCAAACTATCATTTGATGTAGGATTTATTGATTTCGTGACCGTTCACGGTTTCGCAGTATTAAAGCTAAAGCTGTCTGTGTCTTTTCTGGACGGCTTAGAACTTCACTGAAATCTGTAGCAATAAAGTACTGGAAATATTACTAGGGTGATTCAAATGAAACTTTAATTTTTCCCCATAATTAAATTTTTACCCATAATTTGTTGACCCAGATGTCATATAACCGCATCACTTTTCTGTGTAACTTAGATGCAGTTCCTCTAGCTCTTACAAAATGCGTGGATATTTGTATACTAATCTTTTGATCGACTACTCAGCCAGTCCTGTATCGCCTGTTGCACATCTTCTTCTGACGTGAAAAATTTTCCGCTCATCACCTCTTTGAGCGGTCCCAAGATGTGGTAATCACTCGGTGCGAGATCTGGCGAATGTAGCAAATGTGAAAGACGCTCGAAGTGCAGGTCAGTAATGGTTTCAACTGTTGCACGGGTAGTATGGAGTCGAGCATTGTCATAAGACACTTGACTCAAAAGTCCACGTTGTTTTTAGATTTGACTGCAGATCGAAGACGGTTTTGAGAAGACATGTATCACTGTACTGAAGCTTCATTCGCCGAAGATTTCACACCTTCACTGCACAAAAAGCGGATAACAGAACGCTGGTCTTCGCCTGTGCTTGTTGTCTCTAGAATGACAGCCATTTTTACACTGCAATGTGACGTCATGTAGCACGTTGGCAAGACGTTCTTACGTCATTACTAACGTGGCTACAGATCTACATGACGATGGGGCGGTGCTTAGAATTTGTTGCAATTTTAAGGTTTTCGCTGGATCACTTTCACAACTGGAAATTATATGAGTTCAGAGAGGAGAGAACTTCAGTGTTAAATATTAACGAGAATATAACACCGTTGAAGCGGTATATAAATATTGATGCGCATTTAAGTTATGTAACGTTGCTGTTATTTGATGTAGCAAAGCTTGCTAATTAGCACTAAGTAAACTGAAAGATGAAATGATTTCCTACCAAGTGAGATGCGCTAGAGTGGAGCTCTGGAAAATACCGTTGGAAACTTTGAAAGGAAAATTACAAAAGGGAACGAAAAAAAATATTCTAGATTAAAGGAAGGAAATATTATAAATAATAGTTGTGGTTCCTTCGTTTCAACTCTTCCTCAGTTTTCCCCTTATTTTGCATTTAATAAACGAAACTCATCCCAGTCAGACAAGCAAACGAGGTCATTAGTGAATGTTTACTCAAATCCAAACTATCGTTCAGCGATTATCAGTCACAATATGATGTTCTTATGAAAATGGCGTCTGTATTCATTTTGTGTGAAACAGTCGAACTAAAGCAATGCAGACATTTTAAACATATACATAAAACTATACTGACATGACCAAACGATCGTAGCAGTCAATATATCACAGAACAGAAAGCTTGTTTATACCGCTGGGACTGTCCGACTCTTGTTTAATAGCGAAGCATCGTAGCTCTGTTTTTCACGTGATTTATCTCATACAGGAGCCCTGCTGTTGTTTTACAGTGCCATATTTCTTTGAGATTGACCTAACAGCGAAAATTATTTCTCTGTATAGTTTGTCTGCACTCAGATTATTATCGTATGGAAGGCAGCTTTTTTTTCTGGCGTGTAACCAGTGAAAGCCATGGTTATGAAACCACAAACACTATAATTCTGCACTGACTGAGGTGCATAATGTCCATTGTTTCACAGAATCATCAGTCGCATAATTTTAGGAATGATTCACCAGTTTCCAAAAGTGCAGATATTCAGTAAAATTATTATAATCAGTTATCACAAGAACAAAACCTGAAATAAGGATCACATTTACATCATAATTACTACTATTTGCATGGTAGAAAGGTGGGAATTTTTTTTTACCTCAGAAGAACACACAGTGGGGTGCATGGCGACGTGGATGGCTAAAAGTGCTATTTTAGGTATCAGTCAGTCATTTGCATGTCCCTTGCGGAGCTGTCACCTTAATAGCTCTCCTGTAGGCCTCTCGGATGTAACCAAGATGGCCTGCTCCTGGTGCATCCATTTGCAGATTATCAACGATGTCTTGCAGCCATCTTCGCATTGGTCTTTACTTTTTCCCATTATGAACCCTTCCAAGACGGACTTCTCTAAGTTATCATGACGTTTAATGTGTCCAAAGTATTTAGGTTTTCTCTTTTAAGTCTCACTCCAGTGATATTGTAGGCTGTCACTGAAAGCATTAAAACAGAGAAGATTAGCCCAAGATTTATTAAAGATAAAGCAGAAAGTATACTGGCTGTTACTTGCACTTAAGATTCTCATCCGCTTGCAAGTACAACAGGAATTTCTCAGTTATGTTTCACATGCATATGCAGGTTCGCTACAGTCTTCCAACTTCACAGTCTCTTAAATAGTCGTAGGAAAGAGAGCACCTCATCCAAGAAACAACTCTGCAGATTTAGACTTTTGATAATCGAAAGAACTTCACTGAAGAACAGCTCTACAGATCTAGATTTTTGTGGGTAATCCAAAGAGCAGGCCACCCGGTACGTACACCTCCTAACAGCATACCCATATATTACAGTTTTCACATGTAAGCAAAATGAAATCGCGGATGTTGTTCTGTTTTGAGAGAGAAATACAGACAACAGTCAGTGTAGCATGTTTTTACAAATGTAAAACATTATCTCTCAGCTCATTTTTTTTTTGTTGTTGTTCAAAGTAATCTTGAACCTTTACAATAAAATGCTGCAGTTATAATAACATAGTGAATTCTAAAATAAATAAGCTTTAGAGAGCACTTGCGCAAGTTTGCAGTGTTGCTGGCACGATGCTGGCAAGATCCTGGCAAGAGGGTGGCGGGTATTTCAGTGGACAGCTAGAGTTGCGCCACTACACGATAGTGTCGTAACAAAACTTGACATAGCTCACTCGTCAAAGCTCGCAAGGAAGCTACGTGTTACTTGTAATACAAGTTAAAAACATTTTCAAGGAATTCTCTTGTTTTTAGTCTGTCCTTGAACAGGGACTTCATTAAGTTATATTCTTCCCCATCCTCAAAGTCACATAATTCAGCATTCAATAAAACTCTATTCCACCGCGTATAACGATATTCAGCACCATATAAGTATAAAGCCAACGCTTGTTTCTGTGAGACCATCGTGGTTCAGATTATGTTTTTATATTATTGTGAGTTGTGGACGTTTCTTTGGCACATTTCTTGTGCCTTTTTATTTCAGAGATTCGAAGGTTGGCCTCGTCTCCTTGCAAGATTGTATCTGATGTATTTAGAATTCATAAGTGTGTGGCGATATTCATGCCTGTTTACTGGCGAAATGTCTTCATGGATTGTTCGGTATTGATATAATTTTCTTTCACGCTTATGCTTTTCAGTTATTAGTTTTATTTTACATTATGTGCCTAGCTTTGATAGAAATACAAACCTGTTCAACAAAAAAATCATGCATTCAAGCACTCATTTTGGTTGTGCCAACTGCTGTTATGATGTATTGCAAACTGAGTATTAAATAAATCATAAGGTATAATAAAAAGGAGCTTTTCAGTGGATGATAAAGTTGATCCAGTTAATATCAGGAGCTTTGTTTGGAATCAAAGAGTTATAATCCTCTTAAACGCCGAGCGTGTGCAGTGGTACACGCGCTTGTATATTTCCCCTAGCTAATTCTGTTTTCTTTCACAGATGAATCGGTAAGTTTAGACAGGGCATCAGATGTACAAATGCTTTCAAAGCACTTGATCTTTCGTGACATACTCATCACCATCTTTCTTGACATACTCATCACCATCATTAGCGCACATAGCAACATCTGAGCAGTCGCTAAGGGAGCTGAATTGTCAAATAGTTTGGCTTCCATATTTTTTTAATCCATTGATCATTCATAATTTCTGATACAGTATTAACTGTGCATCTAATCATGTTGTCGGATGAAAGCACAGTTGATAAATCTTTTCACAGACTCTCAAACATGATGGGAACCATGTTACACGTTCTAGTACATTTAGGTTTTGTGCAGAAATCGTTCTTTGGAGTTGTTTCACTTACTTGACATGATAGATTGCTTTTGTGAAGGAAGAAACCAATAGACAGGACAGTTCTAGGTTGTTATTTTCTTATAATAACCCTGCGTGTTTTCTAGATGCCTAGAAAAAAAAACGCACACACAAAACCTGAAGCATGTAAATGGTAGGTAACGACTTGACTTATAGTGACACGACAAACATTGTCATACTTCGGCAGTGACTGTGCGTATTTGTGTACATGTTTGTGGACACTTAAGTCATATTACACAGAAAACAAAATAAATTCGTGATATGCCCATACTGAGTTACAAGACACATAATGGAAATAGTTTATTAGTTCTCTAGTTCGCACACTTTTAGCTGTCAGAACTTTGAGGCAGACCCGATGATGATGATGGTGATGGTGATGATGATGCACTTTCCGTGATATCTTTCATAAACTTGAGTCTCGTCTTTTTTTTTCTTACTTAGTAATTAATATCCTGAAATTTTATCGTGGCACGTCAGGTTAATTTCATTAAATGTGAAGTAAAAATCACAGACTAACCAGAAGAGAAATATGTATACAGAAATTAATTTATGAGTGACGTAATTTCAAATTCCACATGTTTAAGCGCGTGTTTCAACGAAACAGAGTGGCTTGGCCTGTACACCAGTGACAGGTTCCTGTGGGATTTTGTGTATAATAGACATAAGCCATTAGAAGCCGATTTGCTTCGTTGTAGTAAAATAAATATTCGATTTATTGCTTTTTTGGCAGTTTTTATGAACATTTATCGCAGTTAACGTCAACATATCTGCTGACAGAGGTTCGCTGTGTTTCGCCTGCCAGTTTTTTTTTAATTACGCCTGCTTAATTATTGTTCCACAAAACAACGTTGGCCATAAGCTGTTGAAAGACGTGTAGTTGCAAGAAATCGTTTCATACTTATTTTCACATGCCAGATAAAGCGGGAAGTGTTTTATTTCTTTAATTCTTTTAGGTCTGTGATTACGTTTCATATAGAAGGATTGTTATTTTTCGAAGGTAGTAAGTTAGGTCTGTGATTACGTTACATATAGAAGGATTGTTATTTTTCGAAGGTAGTAAGTTAGGTCTATAATTACGTTACATATAGAAGGATTGTTATTTTTCGAAGGTAGTAAGTTAGGTCTGTGATTACGTTACATATAGAAGGATTGTTATTTTTCCAAGGTAGTAAGTTAGGTATGTGATTACGTTACATATAGAAGGATTGTTATTTTTCCAAGGTAGTAAGCACAAACAAAATCAGTTGTACATTGATGGATGGTCAGATGAAACTCAGTGTGCTGTCAGTATAGGAAAACTGTCAGATACTTGACAGTCGTGTACAGCATTTATGTACAACACGGACAGAATTTTAAAAAAAGAATACTGTAGTGAATCCTTTCGTTGATTTCTTTTTCCAAATTTAAGTAAAAAATATTAGATCATTTTGAGCTAGCGTGTACCTAGTCGTGTGTACCGATATATGTTCGCGTGTGTTGGAATATGGCCGGTGGATAGTTTGCTCAGCATCTTTCTAGTCGCCACGACGATACAAACATGTTGCTGTTCATCAAAAGCAAGTACACTGTGATTACATATTTATAATTATTGTAATATGCTGCATCCCACGTGTATGTTTTTTGCACGGGCTTGCGTGGCTGTGGCAGTTGAAGAAAAGAAAGATATAAACCGGCCTTCGATTTTGACATTTCGGATTTCTTCATCAGCGAAAAATATTTAGCATCTACGGTGAAATGTTTCCATTGTTTTCCCTGTGGCAATTTTAACTGTTCAGATACTGAAATGTTTAGGTCTACGATCTTAAGTGTTAAGTGAATTACATCTGTCTGTCCGTCCGTTCGTCTGTCTGTCTGTCTGTCTGTCTGTCTTGCCTCTCTTCCTAGGTCGGGAGTCCAATGGAAAATTGTGTGTCTTTGCGACAAACGAAACTTGGTTCTTTATGAAAATCAACATTGCGCGTTTACAATTTCCCTGTTCGACCTATCATTATTTGCTACATCTGGAGTTGGAACAAGTGCCAAAGTAATCAGACAAACTTTAGCTCAATCATTATGTTACAGTAAAGAGGACCAGTCGCAAAGGACTGCAGCCGTGTGGGATCATTTGATAAGTGTTATTGTATTAGCCCTTTCCAATCCTTTGTCAAAGATTGTTTAGACAAGCATCTGACATCAGGCATAAATTTTGTTCCTTGTCATGTGAGGCATCCTTTCCAGAACGTTGTCCCTCTCGCTGCCATGATTGAATGCAGTACGGTCTTGAGCAAGTTGACCAACATCTCGCGGTGGCATATTCACTCTCCGTGATGTCCTGAGTCCACTTGCCACGAGGTCTCTCCTTTTCCCTTTTACCGGGCACTATGCCTTCTGCTGTCAGCCTCTCCAGACCAGTGTATCTTGATGTGACCGACGTATATATCTTTCTAACTTTTACAAGCCAGTTTCAGTTTTCTACAACGCCTAATCCCGTCACTATCTGTTTATTTGATTTTCTTTCTACCTGTGATATTCTGAGTCCCTTTTATAATATTGTATGTCAAATGCAGTTATTCTTTTTTGTAGTGATTTGTTAAATGTTCACGTTCGCATCCGTACTTTGCCACCGGGAATATGTAAGCTTTTGGTAAACATAGCTTTGTTTTCTTGTTGGTACAGTGCCACATATTCTTCATTTGCGCTAATTTCTGTGATAGAGTCTCTCTCTCTCTCTCTCTCTCTCTCTCTCTCTCTCTCTCTCTCTCTCTCTCTCTGAACCTTAAGTGCTCAGGGCACATGGGGCTTCTACAATTGTTTTCTACAAAATTCTTTTTTTTGCTCTTGCCCAGGTGAGCCCTCTGTTGCTCAACATCCTCTCTTTTGTTCTTCTCCATGTCTCTTCTACCCTTACTTCTGTTCCCCTGAGGTGTCCACCTTAGTGCTATTTTTGGTAGTGAGTTGTCAGTCATTCGGAGCACATGTCCCAACCATCGCCAGCGTCTTTCCTCAGTAATTGCTGTCAGTGGCTTCATCTGCATTTCTGCCAACAAGATGTTATTTCTTATGGTGTTTGGTCAGAATATTTTTCTAATTCTTCGTAAACATTTAGTCTGGAAAGGATTCAACTTGTTTTATATGGTTTTGGTGATTTTCCAGCATTCACTTCCATAGAGTAGTACACTTCGAACATTACTCTTAAATATCCTGATTTTCTTATTCATACATATTTTTTTTATTTCCATATAGTCTGCAGCATTGCAAAAGCCTGGTTTGCTCTAGTAAGTGTGCTGTTGATGTCCTCTTTGCTGTCTCCATTTTCTACTACTCTACTGCCAAGATATACAAATTCGTTGACCTCCTCCACTAACTTGCTATCTACTCTGGGTACATTTCTGTTGTTCACATTTTGCTTCATAAACTTTGTCTTTCCTACGTTGATCTTTTGTTGATCTATGTTGTTTGCATTCTGTGTTAGCTTGTTTATTTTATCTTGCATATCTTTGTGGCTGCTTGATAGTAGACAAATGTCGTCCGCAAAGTCAAGGTCCTCCAGCACTGTGTCAGGGGTCCTTTGTAATCCTCTGCGTTTGTCTGATGTTGCCTCTGATGTTCCCTCCTTCATTAACCAGGATACAGTTGCTAGTCTTCTTTTAATTTCCACTGTGCAGTTACCATTAGTGATTATGATTGAACCAAAATATTAGAATTTATTTACATTTTCCAGCTGTTCATGGTGCACTGTAACTTTGGATTTGCTTCTCAGTTTCTTTAGTTTTATTGGTGTTTAGAAGGAGGTTCTGAGCTTCGCTGTCTCTTTGTAGCGAGAATTAGCTGTTGCAGGCCATCTGAGCTGTTTGATAAAAGGACAGCACAGTCGGCGTATCAAATTTCTGGAATCTGGAATCACTCAGTGTTGAAAGAGGCAAATTTAGCTGTTTTCTGTCCATCTCTTACATTCCTCATGATGTTTTCAGCATATATGTTAAACAAATATGGGGAAAGGATACATCCATGTCTTACTTCCTCTGTTTTTTTTTATTACCTCAAAGCAACCCGATGTTTCGCCATCTACTCTCACTGTTGCTTGCTGATCTTGGTACATTGTGGCGGTGAAGTGTACCAGCTGATTGGGAAAATCCATATACCATAACTGCTAATGCTGTACGCAGTCAAAGGTTTTAGAGTAAGTCTACAAAGCAGGTGTGTTGATCCACATTAAACTCTCTACACTGTTCTATGATGTTTCTCATGTTTAGTTTATGATCTCAGGTGCCTGGCCTGACACCCGCCTGTGCTTCATGTTTTTAATATTGTTTCCCCCTCTATCCTTTTCAGTATAAGTCGTAGCAGTATTTTATTTTGTTATCGATTAAAAGTACAAGAGGCACAGTTTATTCAAGTCAGTTGACATGTTCAAGAATAAAGTGTCTTCTTTTTCACACTGACGTCAGAAAGCATAAAACTTTACAATTAATTAAAAATACTAGGCAAACAACCTGTAAATAAGGTACAGTTATTCAGGAACATTTTGAAAGCATATTCACAGTTTAAAATAAAAACCGTATTTACCTGTCGTACCCAGCATTTTCGTAAGACAGTCTCATTTATACAGTTGAAATATCGTATATTTAGCTCACTGTGGTTGTGTGCAAATTAGTAAAAAGAACTCGGCAAGTTTCGGAAAATAATTTTGCCTTCAGCTCATTCCTTCCTTCTCACATGCCAGTAATTCTGCATTTGTTTACACTGACGCCATATGTGTATTTTTCTTTTAATAAAGACAGAAATTCAAAGGTGTTTTTTCACTTCTCCAGACTAGCAATGCCAGTATTTTTTTTTAATGGGTGAAGAATTTTTTTGAAGTTTATCTTTTGCCATACTTCTACTTTCCTCGACACTTTCCTCGAAAGATTCTCTGTCTTTTTTTTAAACTGACATCTTTTTTTTTTCATCTTCATCCTGTTTCAACTATAAAAAAAAAGGTGGGTGCCTCTTATGAGGGGAAGAGGAAAAGGTGAAATGAGAGTCCACACAACGCTAATAAGCTGAACAGGCTATTGGCTAGGATTAACATATATGGGCTCTGTATACAGAATGTCGTGCTGACTTCACTTATTTATTTTTTTGTTTTCCACTTCCAATACGTCGACTTCCGCATCAGAGAAACGCAAGCTTTGTTTGCCATTCTTTGCCAGACAGTCTGTTGTTATTATTTTGTTGTTTAAGAACAGCCCAGCTTTGGTTGAATTAGAAAGCTTTAGTAGATGGGATTACAAGAAATGGACTTGGAGTGGGGGGAGGGGGCGGGGGTTTAGCTTAGCTGAAAGAACGGAGGTTGGTGGTATGTTTTTGAAGAGCACGAAAGAAAGGGGTAGCGAGAAGGTGCTAACGGATTAGAGGATCTTTCTCGCTTCAGCACGCGAGGAGACCGGAAGGACATTTTTTTTTGTCGTGTAGAGTTGATAGGATTTGCTACCTTGGTTTCAGTTTTGCTGGGTGTTTCATTTTGTCTACTTGATTGGTCTTCCGGTAAAAAAAAAAAAACTAATTGGACGAGATTTATTATGTCTTTCGTGGTGACTGATAAAAGTTCAGAGTTTTCTTTCGCAATTTTCAGATGGTTTTTTTTTCTGTCCACCAAAAGCTTTACTTAAGTGAATGTTATTTGTGAATATAGATCTATGCTTTCCACATGAGATTTCAAACCGATTACAGTAAAAGCCAACATTTTATTTGAAGTCGTTAATTGTTCAACTGAAGCGAGACGAATTGAATGTTTAGGCGGGAAACAAGGGCAGTCTGGCGACAACTCACATTTGAGGAAGCTTGGGCTGTTTAAAAAAAAAAGTAAGTTTACATAAAAAAATCACTGCTTCGCCTTAAGTACTCAGTAACCAGCAGGCGCAAGCTGACTAATCGTGTACAGGTTTCATTTCTATTACCACAGAAGTACATATGGGTTTCTGTTTGAGACATTGTTTATATGCGTGAAATGGAATGAGCGCTTTCTAGTATTAGTGCCCAAGAAATAACACCGCGTATCTTTGTTCTGTTTACATACTACAGTATTGATGTCTTTGTACGATTATAGAAAATGAAGCACGATAACCGAAGTTGTTATAGTTTATTAGGAAGTGACTTCAAGAAATTTGCATGTACTCCGATTCAAGAATTCTGAGATTTTGGTCAGTTTAAATGTGTGGCATTCTCTTTAAGACAAGGTAACAGATGTGAATCTTGTGTACGTCACGTAATGTTTAGCTCATATACACCTCAGCATTGCCTCCAATCAACAGTCTTGTCTGATTATCAGAATTTAGAGTTTAAGATGCAGACTGTCGTTTTGGAAGAATCTAGTCGAAAGAAATGGAAGATATTACAAGATACTTGTATAAAGGGTTTCATTTACGATTACATTTAGTAACAGTCAATGATCTGGAATGGAAGTCGTTAGGTCTTTCTTTGATTTACGCTGTTTCTCAAGTCAAGAGAATGAAGAGATAATGCATTTTACGAGAAAACAGTTTAGCAGACTGATAGAGAAAGACACAAAGGACAGCGTGAAAACTGCATTAAAATGACCTCCCGAAATGTATTGCGTAAGACATCTTTGCCATGAACAGTACCACAGACATCAAAACTATGAAGCATTGCTCATTTTGAGTAATGATGATTGGACCAAATGATTGATATCTTGTAACAGAATTCTTGGCCAGAAGGAAATATTAAATAGTAAATGACATTGTATGCAGCTTTGCATGCTAATGTATATAGATATAGTTACAGATTTAGCCAGAGTTACAGCAGGAGCTGTATAGGTTAAGATGACCAAACACGTGTAGAATAACTTTGTCAGATATTGCAGAGTGGAGCGATCTAATACTGAGATTATTACTCTGAAAGTTGGAACCGGGGGGTTTAGTCGCGACCTCGGTTAGCAAACAGTAAAAGCAACCTCACCCGAAAACAGTAGAAATGGTTTCGTAAGATCCAGTTTTTGGCGAATATCTTCATTTCGGTCTGAAGATTGTGAGTCTTTGCTCCATGCTCCCTACAGGAATATATTAAGCTTTCAAGCTTGTCCTCACTAATTTGGATGTCTAGGTAGAGAGAGAGAGTGTGGCATTAAGTACTAACAAAGGACTTTTGACTTGCCACCAAAAAGTATGAGGTTTGCCTGTAGTTTAGACATTAATTGAATCTGCAGTTACAAACTGGCTCGAAGCCACATGAAAACACCATTAAATTTGCAATGCTGGTTAGCTGAGTGGTTAGACAGGCGCTTGGTATACTAATCCAGTGGTACCGGGTTCAGTCCCAGTAGTGGGGGGTTTTTTTTCTGGTATACGCAAAAAAGGCTCCGGGGTTCACCCAGCCTCTGAAAATGGGTACCAGAGAAATCTAGAACGGTAAAGCGGCCAGGCGTGATACTGACCACATCACACTTTTATATTTCTAAAGTCGTGGAAAATTCGGGCCTAACATCATATTCCCTAATATGCCTTAATGGCATGGAAACGGGAATTTTACCTTTTTTATACCCAAACCGTACACGCGTGGACTTGGGTTGTAGATACATATATTATGTGGCAAGCCGGATAACGTTGGCGATCATGGTTATAGGAGAATGTAATTTGCATCTTTTTTTTTCGCCTGCAGTACAAAGGCCATGTGGACATTCACGAACATATTAATCATCAATATATGAGGATTTTCTTTCTAGCAGAATTGCTGTGGTTAGACACTTGCATTGGGCTGTTGACACAGCCTGTATCTTGTGGAGATGAGCGTTAAATTCTGGGGTGTCCAGTGCATAACCTGAAGATTGTGGTTTGTTGTTTGTTTAGTTTGAGTATGGGTTCCTTTGGGTATCCTTTATCATTTGTCTCCGGGTGATTTGGTGTTTCCTTTTAACTAGTGTTTTCTCTTTCTTTTGCGATATTATGTGTCTGAATTGTTCTTTCTTTGTGCCTTCCTTTTGCTAATATGTCTGCTGTTTCGTTTCATGCAATCCACATGTAGCGCTGGTAGCGCTATCCTGTTTGTCGCGTGGAACCTTTTTGATACTACAAATGCTAAAACAGTTGTTAATTAACAAGAAATGCCAAATAAAGAAATTATAAGGGCAAGAACAACATAGATTATAATTCTCAAAGTGCTGGATAATATCTTCCGAAAAAGTTTTCACACATTTTGTATATAGCCTGCCCCTTCCCTTCACAAATCGTGTCGCGTTCATGATATACTAGCAGTGATTGATAAGTTCTCGGCAAAAGGTACAACGGATTATTTGTGGACAACTTTTTTGGGTTATTCCTCAACATAGTCCCCTTGCAAGTTTATGCACTTACTTAAACGATCCTGGAGCATACGGATCCCTTCTTTGTAAAGTCAACATCTTGTGCCAGTAGAAAGTGGTCTACAGCATGAATGACGTCATCATCTGAAGCAAATTTGCGACCACTGAGACCTGTTTTTTAGTTTGGTAGACAGGTAATAGTCCGAAAGGGCCAAATCTGGGGAATAAGGAGGATGTTCAAGAAGCTGGAAGCTGCTTTCATTAATGGCAGCCATTGCCACCTCCGACTTGTGAACTGGAGCATTGTCTTGATGAAATATGACTTCTCTCGTCATTTCCATCGACGCTTTTCCTTCAGTTTGACCTGCAGTTGCTTCACAAGATTAGCGTAATAGGCCCCGGTGACCGTCCTGCCCTTTTGAAGATAGTCCACCAGTAGCACACCTCGAGTCCCAAAAGATGAAAGCCAAAACTTTGCCTGCAGACAGAACCACCCTTGCTTTCTTTTGAGGTGAGGATCCATGATGAACCCAAGTCTCATCCATAGTCACAAATTGCTGAAGAAACTTTTCAGGATGTGCAGAAAAATGGCCAAGATTGTCTCTTGACATATTGAGACGTTGTCGTTTCTGATCAGCTCCAAAAAGTTTCGGGATCCATCGAGCAGAGACCTTTGTCATTTGAAGATCATTGTGAATAATGGCATGAACGTGTTCCTGGGGGATGCCCAGCTCTGTATCAGTGTACCGCTCAGTCAGTCGTCGATCCTCCATTATCATGTCATGGATTCTGCCGGTGGTTTCATCGGTGGTTACCGTTCTTGGTCTTCCTGGACGGGGATCATCTTCCAGACTCTCCTGTCTGTGTTTGAATTGAGCTGCCCAGCTCTGTATCAATGTACCGCTCAGTCAGTCGTCGATCCTCCATTATCATGTCATGGATTCTGCCGGTGGTTTCATCGGTGGTTACCGTTCTTGGTCTTCCTGGACGGGGATCATCTTCCAGACTCTCCTGTCTATGTTTGAATTGAGCTGCCCATTTCTTCACGGTTCTGTTAGAATGAGCACTCTTCCATAGAGTCTCCATCATATCCTTATGGATCTCCTTCAATGGTAATCCCTTGATGCAGAGGTAGAGAATGACTGCTCGATGAGAGATTTTATCTATTTTCTCAATTTCTGCCACCCCAGTAGTCTGTAAAAAAAAATTGGTTGCAGTTAATTTCTTGAAACTTACATTAACCTGATCTACAAATGCACCTAATATCAACTGTTTGTTTCAAGTACTTGTACCTTAGGCTGCAAACTTATCAGTCAACTCTTATATGATCTGTTGTCATATTTCCATAGCGTTTTCTTGGGCCTTTCCAGTCAAATTTTTTCCATAACCAGGAAGCGTCTATGAAATTTAATAGAATTTTATTATTTTAGTACCGTGTAGTCGCATATATATTGAATAAACATAAAGCGAGAAGTACAATAAGAAAAGACAAAAAACAATACATACAAGATTGTTGTGAAAGAATAGAAGGACATCAAAAGTGAGGAAGAGTTAATGAAATGTTTAAAGAACTGAAGAGATTGACGCGAAATGTCACACCTAAGCTAAATGTAATTTATGATGAGATGGGGAAGACCTTGACAGAGATAGAAGAAATTCTAGAAAAATGGAAGGAATATTGCTGAGGAATGTATGAAACAACTGACTGTGAAAGCAGAAATCAATAATGTGAATTATTATGGGGGAGAAAGAACCCGAACCAACAGTTGAAGACGTTTTATGGGCAATAAAGAATCTGAAAAATAGTAAATCATCAGAATGTGATGAGATAACAGCTGAAGTTATTAAAGCAGGAGAAAATGAATGTGCAACAATCTATCATGCACTATGTAAAAAGATATGGCATTCAGGTATTTGGCCAAAATAGTGGAAAAAACTATATTCATACCACTACCAAAAAGGGTAACTTGAAATTATGCACGAACTTCAGAACCGTTGCCCTGATTAGACATGCCAGTAAAATTCTATTAAAAATCATAATGGGTAGACTTCGTAAGAAAATAGAAGTCAATATGGTCCAAGCTGGTTTTAGACAAGGAAGAGGATCAAGAGATAATATATTCAATATAAGATTAATAACAGAGAAATTCACAGAATTTAATGTGAATCAATATTTATCTTTTATAGACTATACAAAGGCATTTGATTGTGCATAACACCAGATACTTTGGGAAATAATGGAAAAAATGGGATTTCCAACACATTTAATACAGTTAATATCACTGCTGCATCTAGACCAACAAGCAGCAGTAAGAATAAATGGTGAAATAACAACTTGGTTTGACATAAAACAAGGGGTCCGTCAGGGGTGCATATTGTCACCTTATTTATTTAACTTGTATACTGAAAATATAATGAGGAATGTTAGAGAAGATGTAGACAAAGAATATTACGATGCCATAACAATTGGGGGTTATGAAATACCAGAGATTAGATATGCTGATGTCACAGTGTTACTGTCTACAACACAAAAAGGTATGGAAAAACTAATTATGTCAGTCCGTAAGAGCAGTGAAGAGCAAAACCTCTATCTTAATGCGAAGAAAACTAAATTGATAATAACTGATAGAACAAACAAGGCAGCTGAAATATGTATCAGTGAGGAAAATCTGGAAGAGGTGGAGAGTTTTGAATATCTTGGATCATTACTAAATAAAAATGGAGATACAATGAGGGAAATTAAAAGGAGGACATCTATCGCTCTTTGGAAAGTAAAACAACTAAACAAGCTGTGGAAATGAACAGACTACAAAAATAAGATGTTTAAGTACATGTGCATGCATCTTTCCCATCGCAACGTATGGCTTTGAGATCTGGACACTTAACAAAACAGCTGAAAAACACATAAATGCCTTTTGGATGTAAATGCTACAGAAGAGTTCTTCAGATATCATGGACACAAAAAATAACAAATATATTCATACTACAGTAACTTAATATTAAATAAGACTGGCTGGTAAAGAGGATTATAGAGAGAAAACTTAAATATTTTGGACACTTTAAACATCATGATAATTTAGATTAGACCGTCTTGGAAGGGTATATAACGGGAAATAGAAAGAGAGGAAGACCAAGGCGAATATGGCTGCAAGGCATCTTTGATAACTTGCAAATGGATACATCGGCAGCAGGGCATCTTACTTACAACCGAGAGGCCTACAGGAGAGCTGTTAGGGCGCAAAGTTCCGCAAGGGGCATGCAAATGACTGACTGACTGATTGGCGAGGAGTACATGTGATTATATACGAGCGTTTAAGAGTATATATATATATATTACAAATGAGGAGTTAAATTTCTTGCTTAAAGGTCATAACTGATTAATACAACACAATGTATAACTTCCCTTTGCTTCGTCTCACCTTTACTCCTCTTTAGATTCTATAGATCCGGGATTTGACCTTTATTTCTAATTACGCTCGCTTTTCTGGAGATATTGCAGCATTGCACACAGACTTTATAAGATGCTATGTTGAGAAATAACGAAACTGTCCATAAATCAAATGCCCATATTTTCAGCAAAGTGAAGGCTATAATGAAAAGACCTTCTTTTAGACGTATCAGTCTTTGCCTGTGGTGCAGTCATCCTTTTATTGTGTTTGTTGACGCTGAGAATCTCGTGTGTTCCAAGTTTGGAACGTCTGTTGCGTTCAGTTGGATCTTTGGCTGACTTCTCCTCGTGCCATGTAGCCGGAATAGTGAACATCTTCTTTCTTATTTCAGTATTTGATAGATTTAATTAAAACTCTCACACCCCCTCTGTAAAGGAGAGAGTGAGGGGAGTCCCAGCGTCCTGCATTCCTTCCGTGAGCTTGCTGAAGTCAGGATTTGGTAAAGATACAAGAGTAATAGTAATTCTTTACTGGGCGCCATATTGTAAAAAAAAAAAAAAAGCTCACTAAGAAAGGTTACTTATCACTCAGGTGGAACATTCTGACGACCCGATGTACACCTTTAGCCAAGGAGATTCATCAAGCTCCAGAATTGTCTGAAAGATAGCAGATAATCTGAACTTATTAACTACTAGTTCGTAGAAAAGTTATCTCTCTCATCTTCCGCATGATCACGTCTTCCCTATCCGCGTTATGCTCCAGCCCAAATGACAAACCCCTGTGTCAGCATATAAACCCCCTGTACTAGGAAGATTTCTGTGATGAACTTCCAGTCAATTAAACAAAATCCCCCTCCTTTTTTTTGACGAAAAATCTACGTTTCCTACGTAACTAATTCGTCCATTTGACATTACTGGCACCACAAATGAAAATCATTAACTAACCTGCTCCATACTTGTGTAAAATATGTGTTACTGTAAAAACTATATGATATCGTTATGCTCATATACATTTATGTACGAGGTGTGATCAGAAAGTATCCAGAATGGGGAACCGACTGATGTAACCTGAAGTGGAAAGTAGAAAGGCCCAGGTTGACCTGCTTGCGTGTTTTGTTTACAGCAGCGCTTTGTTCTGACGTATCTGAATCTGTTGGTCGCGGGCGTCATGTCGGAAATACTGGATCAGTGAATTTTCGTCAAATTTTGTTAAAAACCTGGCAGAATGTGCTAAGACACATACTTCAAGTTACAGGTCGTCTTTGGAGAGGACTGCGAGAGTTGTACACAAGTTTATAAGTGGTATAAACATTTTAAAGATGGCCCGGGAAAGTGTTGATAGTTATGAACGTTCTGGTAGATCCGAAACCAGCAAAACTGAAGAAAATATCGAACCTGTTCGCGAATCTGTGCTACGAAATCGCCGAATCACTTTTCGTCAGTTATTTGAAGACTTACAGATTAATATCGGTTCAATTCAGTCAGTTCTTACAGACGATTTGAGCATGAGGCGCGTCTGGGCTAAATTTGAGGCAAAAGTTCTCTCAGCTGACCAGAAACAGGTCCGTGTTTCGGCTGCTCGTGACCTTCCTGAGTGCGTCGAAAACGACGAAAACTTTTTAAAACAATCATAACTGGTAATGAATAGTAGGTTTATGCGTATAACCCGGAAAGTAAGATCAAGTCTTCGCAGTGAAAAATCCCGACGTCTCTCAGACCCCACCCCCCCCCCAAAAAAAAAAGCACGACAGGGCTACAATTGTTTTGTTTTTTTTTTCGATTACAGTGAAATTGTGCATCATGAATATGCTCCATATGGTCAGGCAATCAACAAGGGATACTACTGTGAAGTTCTGCGATGTTTGCGGGACGCAGTTCGTCGCAAAAGGCCGACATTGCATAAGAGTAGCGAGTGGTAACAACGCGCCTGCCCATGCATCGCAGCTTGTGCACCCAGTTTCTTGCTAAACACCACATTCCACAGGTCCAACAATCCTGATATTCACCTGATATCGCTCCATGTGAATGTTTCCTTCTCCCCCCCCCCCCAAAAAAAAAAGTGAAAAAAAAAGGATGTTGAGGAGATACAGCAGAATGCGAGGAGGCAGCTGTAGCTCATATCAGAAGCGTATAAACATATATACATATAAACAGCGCTGGGCTAAGTGTGTTGCTCTGGAAGTGGACAATTTCGAAAGGGACTAAATTACAGATCGCTAATGCTTGTAGTTTTTTTAAATAAGTCCAGCACGGAAACTTTTTGATCATACCTCATATTTTTAAATTGCATTTCAAGCGGGATTTTTAAAAAAAGGACTCTGATTATGGCTTCGAAGTTACAGGAAACTGGAAAAATGTATTTGTATTTTGATACAATTTCACAAACTCCACAACTCTGAGTCTTTAATTTTTAAAAAAAAGCTCTAATCGTATGTGTACTTCTAAAGTTGTTAACGTATTTTTTTATTTGTTGCCATAAATCTACGTGAATTTTGTGGAGTCAGAGCAGAATATCGATACCTTTAAGATTAGTCAGTCATTTGCATGTCCCTTCTGGAACTTTGCCTCCATAACAGCTCTGCTGTAGGCTTCTCGGCTGTAAGTAATATGCCCTGTTGCTGATGCATCAATTTGCAGATTATCAACGATGTCTTGCAGCCATCTTCGCATTGGTCTTCCTCTCTTTCTTTTTCCCGTTATGTATCCTTCCAATACGGTCTTCTCTATATTCTCATGACGTTTAATGTGTCCAAAATATTTAAGTTTTCTCTGTTTAATCCTCTTTACTAGCCAACCCTTTTCAGTATTAAGTTCTTGTAGATATTTTAAAGATATTTCAGCGAAAAAGAAATTCAACACAACAGCATTAGTGAACAATGAATTGTATGATGATAAATGACAGGTTTCATCTGTGTCTCACTGGCTTCTCGTTGCCTGGCTATTGCTTTGTATCGGTGCTGCAAGGCTACAGTTGATCATGCAGATGCGTGTGAAGTTCACACTGTTTTGCCGGTCACGAAATTTTGCCATTTACAGTCCTCAACAATAGTTTGGTCACGCTATTTTGCAAATTGTTATTGAATCTTTCAAAGCATTTTTAAAGAAAGAATTGTAATATTTCCGGAGTTCCATTTTCTTCTAAAGCAGGGGTTCCGAAAGTGAGCAGGGAGAGGGACAAGGCAACGGCAGAGGGCATCAGACACATTTAAGCAGAAAGAAAAGTTTGTTTTATTTTTTTCCATTCGCTAGTTATGTGGCCAGGCAGACAAGATGATAGCAGCTCGTAAAAGTTTGAGAAGCACTGCAGTAGAGTGAACCTTCTGATAAGAGATCGTTATGTCATCGGTTTCAGAACTGTGTAACCTCCAGTCACGTGTGATGTCATTCATTACTGCACGGTAGTGTTTTAAATGTTGGTGCAATTGAAGGGGCCCCTGATCTGAACGTTATAATATTTATGAAACACTTGGGAAATTTATATTCTCCCTTTCGTTTTCTGTTTCTTCCATGTTTCTGTGTTTAAGAACAAAAATGTATTTCTGCCGTGCCATAGAAACGCCTAGGGATATTGTCTTACTGGCCTTATTTTCTTCGACTTGACTGCACACTACGTGGTGATGTGGTCAGTCAGCTTTCCTTCTCTGACTCTAGAAGGAGACAGGTAACCATTATTTACAGCTGAAAGACTGAGGTGCATCTGGTCTGAGTTCAACCGCCCATCTCGTTATGGCGGACGAGTGAACATAAACGAATCATCTCCTTTACTAAATAGATTCCTCCTTGTATAGCAACATCTTTGAGACTGATAACGGAAATTATAGGCAATTTTCCTACGAACTCTTCATTCATTCATTCATTTGCATGTCCCTTGCGGAACTTTGCCTCCCAAACAGCACTCCTGTAGGCCTCTCGGTTGTGAGCAAGATGGCCTGCTGCTGTTGCATCCATTTCCAGATCGTCAACGATGTCTTGCAGCCATCTTCGTCTTGGTCTTCCTCTTTCTTTTTCCCAGATAGATCCTACGAACTAGTTACTCAAATATTCCATTCTCCTGAATGAGAGTTGAAACTTTCGCTGACAGCTTACATAACGATTCCTTTTGGACATGATTACCTCAGAAATGTATTGTGACAGCTTACATAACGATTCCTTTTGGACATGATGACCTCAGAAATGTATTTCAAAACTTATTGTACAAACTGCATTTCCCCAATAACTTCAGATACCAGCAAAAGACCACCAGTGACTTATAGAACCTTGCATTATTCAGCATAAGTCTTTTAGCACAGCACGGAGTTTTGAACTGTGTAAATAAGCAAAAGAGAAATGCGCACGTAATCTGATTGAAGGTATAGAACCGGGAAGATGAAATCTAAGTATAAGTAAAACGCGCCATCTTTTAATGGAAACTTTATCACATTTTGGCAAGTCTCTTTGGAAATACGATATGCATAATTTAACTGTGGAATCTTTCTTTTTGGTTTCTGTCTCTGATATTCACCAGTATTAAAAGGTGTGTCTGTACTTTCGGGGGGCTGACTTCTCTCAGTCATAAGTCATCTGAAACTAGATTCTGCCACGCAGTAAAATTACAGAATATATTGTACTTTACATCTTTTCTCTTCTGTCAGAGGTTTCCTCGAGTTTTTTTGTTATTGGTTTGCTAGCGTCTTTCCCTTTCATCGGTTTCTTCTTAGACAATAAATTGCTGCTTTGGAATTCTCTCTCCCTCTCCCTCTTTCTCTCTCACACATACACACACATAACGCACACGTGCGCGCGCATACACACAACGCACACGTACACGCGCGCATTGAATTCGTATGTAAATGTTTCCTGTATTATCATTCAGATTCATGGGAATTTTCTTATACTACTTTTTTAAAACTAAAAAAAAACATGGGATCATCAAAGAAAACATATACAGAGCCAGAGTTGCGTTATATGTTTACCTTTTTAATCTTTTTTTTTTTTAATCATTCAATTAAGGATGAGAGTTTTGCCCAGAATTTCGAAATCAAAACTTTTCAACTTTCCTTCAGCATAATCTTGTACCGTCTTGACGGGAAAGCTTTACTTGCAGTAGATCTTCCAATTTGTATTGTGTCTTGCTCTCACAATACACCTGGCCAAGCCAGATGCAGTTCAACTCTTGTTTTTTTTTTCTTACTAATTCAGGTCGCTCTCAAATATGGTTTTCTTTATAGTATTGTGCAAGCTCTCGTTAACTTGGTTAATAACAGTATTTTTAATGAAAAGAAAAACAATTGTGATAAATTTTAAAATCATAATTACATAGTGAATATTCATAATTTACGTGGCAACTTATTAAAAAAAATTATTTCAGAAATAAGAGTTCAGTTTTTTAGAATGGCGTTTCTTTCGTGAGCAGAACCGACGCTGGGGTCATGCTGATAGCATAAATTTACATTTACATCACAAACAGAAGAAATCGTCTCAGTCCTCTAGCTCATTCTGAGTTTTTGCTCTGAAATACACATAAGGAGATTAGAAAGCCCTCGTTGTTATGCCCCCCCCCCCCCCCTAAAAAAAGCGATACTTTTACACGAAATAATCGTCACCTTCGGATTCTGGTTTTTGTTTTTATTTTCGACACATATGTTCCAGGCTCGCCTCCACAATCTGTCGTCATGTACAAGATGGTTTTTGGGTGGTATAAGTGTAGTTTGAAACCGTTTGAGCAAGCTGGACATGTCTGTCTGTGTGCTATGAATGAATAGGTCTAGACTTCCGGAATTGGTTTCTGGTTCAGTCTTGGACCAGTAGTCAGATTTTTCAGAGGGTATTCATCTGCTAGTGAGGCTCTATCTGTCTGTCTCTCTATCAGTCTGTCTGTCTGTCTGTCAGTCTACCTATCTGTCTGTCTGTCTGTCTGTCTGTCTAATCAATTTTACAAAAACAAAATCAACTGATTAACAAACAAGCCATTAGTACCAAAGAAAACAGCTTTTAAAACTGAACAAATTCAGTAATTTCGTTTGTAAATCGGAATAGGAATACACAGACAGCAAGCTGGCGAAATCACTCACCCCTCGTCCAAAAATACACAAGAGTGATCTTCAAACAACAACATGTCAGTATCGCGTGTGGCCACCGTTCACTGCCAGACATTCAACGCACGGTTGCCTCATCGAGTTAACCAGGGTTGTTAGGGCATCTTGTGGAATGGCCTGCCACTCTTGTTGAAGGAAAAGGGTCAGTTGGGTGACATCAACAGGTGGATGATGATTTGTTGAAACCCGTCTGCCTAGGATATCCCAAATGTGCTTAATGGGGGACAGATCAGGCGATCGAGCTGGCCAATCGATTCTGATGATCCTTTGCTGTTGAAGAAAATCTTATGCGACACGACCGCGATGTGGTCTTGCGTTATCGTCTTGTAGGATTGCCCCTGCACTCATGGCTTGCAAGGTAGACTAGACAGTGGGTTGCAGAATTTCATTCAGGTATCGCTGGGCGGTTAGGGTGCCATGAATGACATGGAGGGGAGTCCTACCGTGCCTGCTGATGCCAGCCCAGACCATGATTGATCCCCCTCCGTAACGAACTACTTCTTGGATAGTGGCGTCATGGAACCATTCCTCTGGCCTTTCCCAAACACAGATTCTGCCATCATTGAAGGACATATTGATGCGGGATTCGTCCATGAAAAAAATTTCACCCCACTGGCACCTTGTCCAACGGATGTGCTGCTGGCACCAGGCAACTGTAGCTCTGCGGTGAGCAGGAGTAAGAGATATTCGTATTGCTGGTCGTCGTGAAGTCACCCTAGATTCTCTTAAACGCCTGCGAATTGTTCTGCCGCTAACGTTGACGTTTGCCGTATTTATTAGCTGGTTTCTGAGAGTGAAAGACGTTACTGTCCGGTTGCAAAGTTTTGTTAGCGACAGGTATCTGTCATCTTGTCTACTCGTGCAACGAGGTCTGCATGAACGATGCCTGTCTCCTACTCCTCCGGTTGCGTGAAATCGCTCCAAATGCCTTTGGATGGTAGAATGGGACATCCCCGAACGCCGTGCATCTTCACGACCAGATAAACCGCTTTCAACCAAGTCTATGACCCGATGACGCTCAAATGTGCTAAAACGCCTTCGCGGTGGCATGGTGTTTTTCAAATGACAAAAATACCCATAAACCGCTTTAATAAAAATGATTAGAAGGTGAGAAGTGCTCACTAAGGATGCCTCTTGCACGTACGGCACAAATAAGCACGATTTAATCACCTGTTGTGTCATGCCGACACTTTTAAAAATGTCCTAACATTTTGTCTAGGACGATGCTACTGCAAGTGATTTTTACACTTCTTGTGATGAACAGTTGGTGTTGTTTATGCCCAGGCTGCGTAGAGGACTGCATGAGAATGCAGTTTAATCAATATTCTACAATAAATTTATTTAAATTTTTTGTACGGCAATCAAAATAAACATATGCTTGAAATTAATGACTGGCCCTTAACTTTTGTCCAGTTGTATATTTATCTATATATCTCTCTCACTTCACTCTCTAAAGTATGAATTGGTTGTTGTATCTATTATATTGTTGTTCCAAAAATCTGTTAGTTATAATTAATGTGAGAATGTAATAAAGTTTATTTCATGTAGTTCCGTAGACCAGAATGGAGAGTGTATAGACTGAAAGGGTTTATTAGTTATTTGTTTATTCATTTTTTCGCTTTTTCATGCATATTATGGTCAGTAACAAATGATGAATATCTATGACTGAATGAAAGTTGTATGATGAAGGGCAGAATAGTAGACGGGTCTGCGTGCCTGATTCTTAACTCTTCGAAAATAAAATCTGTTCAGCCGTTCTCTTTCTGTTTCACTCTCACTCTCTATTTGTATTCCTCACTCCATTTTCTCTCTCTCTCATCTCTGTCCCTCACTCTCTCTGTTTTTCTCTCACTCTCTCATTGTGTTTTTCTTTCACTCTCTCTATCTCTATCCCGCATGCTCTCTTTCTGCCTTTCTCTCACTCTCTCTATCTCCACCCTCTCTTTCTTTCTTTCTCTCACTATCTCTGTCCCTCACTCCCTTTATCTCTATCTCTATCCCTCACTCATTCTTTCTCTTTTTCTGTCACTCAATCTCTTTCTCACTCTATATATCCATCACTCTCTCTCACACTCAGTCTCTTTCTCTCACTCTCCCACACTCTGTATATCCATCACTCTCTCTCTCTCTATCCCTACTCGCTCTCTCTCTCTCTCTTTATGCTTCTCTCACTCTCTCTCACTATTTCTATCTATCACTCTCACTCTCCCACACTGTCTCTCTCTCTCTCTCTCTTCATACTTTATCTGTTCATTACCTCCACCACAGGCAATCACTGTCACCTTTCTGTAGTATTAGCTTATATCTGACCTTTCTCCCTTTGACTTCTTACATAATGAGCGCCGTTACATGTTTAGAACTGAGATTCTTGAGTCAGTATCCCAGCCACTATTTATAATTTCTCTCTGACTTAATATTTATTACGTTGTCCAGGCTTAATCTTTCATTGTTGTCTCTCGTTACATGAATAATGGGTACAAGTTAGCACAGCTGTTTACAAACGAATGATTCCGTTTATTTTACTCATCTGTTTGTGGCTGTGCTCACTTCTGTTAGAATTCATTATTGTTTATTGCAAGTCACCTACATTTCATGCCGTGCGCGTGCTCTTAATAGATGGAACTGGCATGTGAACGCTTCTAGCAGGTCTGTGCTGGATTAATGTCATGTGGTGTTTTATGGGTGTTTTATTTTATCTATTATGCTGTGAAACTTCCGGGTCTGGCATGTTGTTGGACTGAATGTAATAACTCACAACAGCTGCTAAATATTTAAATAAACATAATATTCCGCCGGGTAAAGTCCTGAATGGAACAATCCGTCACAGGAACATTTGTTCCATTCACGACTTTACAACCGTCGAAAAGTCAGGTTTATTTAAAATATTTAGAAGCTACTTTGATCAGGTTTTGTCCTGGGGAGCTCATAGTTTCTGTTATAGCCAGAGTGCTGATTGTTTCTCCCGTGCATACTTTTCTAGAAGAAGCTTGCATTTTGCACTCTTACATCCTTAGCCTATTATAAATTATACATTCCTTTCACATGGACGTACCGTTGTTATAATCTTCTTCTTTATCTTTATCTCCATGGAGATGATATGCTTCTTTTGCCGGTCGTTGTCTTTAAAGCTGAACAATCCGGAAAAACTATTTCCAGTGAAGTTGTCTGTTCTTGAAAGGCAAAAGAAGAGAAGATTTATCATTGTATTTTACGCGGAAGATATCGGAACATGACCCCTTGCAAAATACATGAGATGAGTACTGATTTAGCACTCGACAGATCAGTATATTACATTCATCTCCTGCATGTAACTGACTAACCAGTGTGATTTACCGTAGGCCGAGCATTTGGGTACAGATCGATGACGTTCTTTTACATTGACAAGATGCGTTGGAGTCACTTTCTTGTCATGGCTTAACTGTAGTTGATGTAACGAAGAAAGAGAACAAAGAAAAAAACAATGGGGGAAAAAAAGACGGAGCAGGCCTTAATTTGGAGTAATTAATAGTTTGGTACATCTTTTTTTAAAAAGACTTGTTTATTTTTCATGTGTGGTATGTTCTCGTAAAATTAGACACAAAACTAGCGCGATATGTAAAGATTTTCTCTTCTTTCTTTTCGTAGCTTCTCTTAGTAGAGTGTCGCGTTCCTTGTAGATCAGGGTTTCTCAGCGCTGGTTCCGAGGCGGATCTTCAGCGGTTTCGCCAGTGATCGTAACTGAAAAATTCCTCCCAGACAATTGTAGTTTTTTTTTTTTTTAATCACTAGTGATTTTTACGGTGGGGGGGGGGGGGGGCCGGGGCACGATGGAAGCGATAGCTGGGAGAAGGGGAGAAGGAGGAACGTGAGGCAAAAAAATGATTGGCGGTGAATGTTTTAATGCGGGAGTTCTGTATATATATATTTTCCATTTCCATTGAGAAAGGCTGATGTAGATGAGGTCTTGAGGATGAAAGTCTGATAGACCATATTATTCTGTTTCCTGGTCGTCATCGCCCAGACACCTGTCTCTCTGCCAGATTTCTGGCCGAGGCTGTTATTAATCATGATTTATGTTTACAAATTTCGTAGCAGAAGCCAAAAAGGTGAGAAAGATGGGGAAATTGGGTGAAATGGTTGGGTAATGTGGATATTTTCAGTGTCATTGAGAAAAGTTCAGCATGAGGTTTTCAGAAACAACCGTACATTGGTTTAAGAAATCAGTATTTGTGTTCCATAGTTTTAGCTTAGCCGATTCCAACGATATGTTGCTCAACTATTCATGATCCAGGAAGTTCTTAAATCTGGCACATATATACATGTATCGAACCTGATATCGGCTACTATGATAAATTCTCTCTCTCTCTCTCTCTCTCACACACACGCACGCGTGCGCGGTATTAATCGAACAGTTCAGTATGACCCATTAACTTCCATGATTTAAAACACAGTACTCGTTACTATTATATCCCTGTTAATTGTTTTTAATTTCATTTCTTTCTTTTAATTTTTGTTTTCTTTATATTTATACAGTTTACGTTTCAAACTGCTGTAAGTACCCAGTAATGTAATATTGGCTGCCATCTGAGATCTTGGTCACTTTTTTATTTTATACATCACTCCTCCGACTGTTTCATTTTTTGCATTTGTAAATTCTGTGATGCAACGCCCTAGAGTAAAACACATTGGTGGCATGTAGATAAAAATGCCACAGTCATTTTTTCTCACACAAAAGTTTCCCAGTTTACCATTTTAATCCTGTTTTCTTTGCCGTGGAATCTGGTGCTTTTGCCGTCTATTTGAATGGCTGAATTAGATGACATACCCACCTAACAAGAACTCTCTGATGCCATCAATAGTCTTTAAAACGAAAAAGTAACGGGCAAAGATAACACCTGCAAAAATACAGAAGCAGAATCTCCTGCAACATCACAGAATCAGTCAGTCCGTTAGAAAGTGTGAAATATCTCGTGATGTCGAGATACTAACTTTGTACTCAAAAGGGACAATGAACTCCTACTAATAACAGGGAAAACATTTGCACAAGTTACCTTGAATCAAGGAAGGTGATCTTCAGAGGAAAAAAATGCAATTAGTATGGAAACATGTGTGGTACCCGGGACCTGGGCATATGCCTGAGAATCATAGGATGGGACCACTGTACCCAACCAAGCATGATCATAAAAGGCAACTAAGGAGGGTTCGGCATAGGGCCAGCAACCCTATCCGGGTAAAAAAAACAAAAACATTAGATTGCTAAAGAAACCGAAACAAGGGAGACAAAAAAAAACAAACGCATGTGGAAGGATAAACGCATATCAGAAAACTGAGCTCATGAAATCCAGAAAGCTGAGCATTGAAACGAAAATCAGGATATTTAAGAGTAATGTCCTAGGTATGCTACTCTACGGAAGTGAAAGCTGGAAAATCACCAGAACTATAGAAAACAAGCTGAATTTCTTTCCAGACTAAATGTTTACGAAGGATTAGTAGAATATTTTGGTCAAACACCATAAGAAATAACGCCTTGTTGGCAGAAATGCAGATGAGGCCGCTGATAGCTGTTATAGAGGAAAGACGCTGGCGATGGCTGGGACATGTGCTTCGAATGACTGACGACTCACTACCAAAAATAGCACTGAGATGGACACCACAGGGGAACAAGAGTAAAGGTAGACCAAAGGAGATATAGAAAAGAACAATGGAGAGTATGTTGACCGGTAGAGTGGGAAAAAAGGCGAGGGACAGGCTTTTGTGGAAAACCTTTGCGGAAGCCCCATGTGTCTTGAGCACTTAAGGTTCAGAGAGAGAGAGAGAGAGAACAAGAAAGACTATTTAGTTCCTTCTGTCCCCCTCGCCAAAGCATTAGATCTGAACTGTACAAAGTAAATGAGAACATTGGATGACCAACATTATTACTCAAATAAATTGCTTTGTTATACTTTGAATGCTATCATATAGTTTGATAAAAGCACAACTAATACTTTTGAGTGCAAGAGAAGAGTCCAGAAAGACTGCGCTCCTGTCCCTGATACTTTAAATGTTTCTTTGCTCTACCCTGTTACATTGCGAACTCAAATGAGCCAAAGGCGATACAGGAGGGGCAGAAAGTTAGCTCATTGTTTGCGTTAATGCTGCTTAAAGCCAAAAAAGAATAAGTGAAACCCTAGTTTACGAGCTTGTTTTCTTACTACAGAACCTTATTGGCTTACACCAAGGCCACTGCAATCACCGGATAAAAAATGTGACAAAGAAATTGTAACAGTAGAGGGAAAAAAAACTTGGTTCTTCGAGAGGGCACAGCCGCACGAACCAATACAGCTTGAATCAAAAAAACTTTCAGCTGGGTAAACAATAAAGATCACTCTCTCAGTACACTAGCTTCTCAAAGGAAGCCGTATACACCTCCTACAATGAGCGCGAGCCGAATTTCTGGCGCTTCGACTAAAAGACGTGTTAACTTTCTTCCATGTAATGTTATGGAATGGTAAGGGAACCGCAAGGAAAATTTTGTGCAAAGAAGGGAATCACAAGCAGAAACCTTGACAGAGACGAAGAAAGCAAGAAATAAGTAGGAAAATCAGCAGCTAAATTTGACATACATAAATAAAAGGGCATGGAACAGCAAAGATAGACTTCAAAGTCAAAGGGTTTGGTTTATAGAAACATTTATGTTCAGCACTTTCTTTTATAGATCTGAGCATCGTGTATGAAGCATGGCTTCGCTATATTAACAAAACAGTGGATATCAAATGGCAGGTCAAAGTAACAGACTTCTAGGTTCTGTAGCATCCATATGACAACATTCAGGAGCACAACTTGATGACATTAGATAATTTGCCGAAGTGGACAACAAGAATATCCCCAGGCAGATATATAGAGAACTTCTTCAGAGAAGGAAGCTACAGATTAGAGCAAAATACTAGGACATTTATGAGACAATCTTTAGATTTTTTTTCAGAATGTTAAAACATTTAAAACAAAAGTGGGAACAGCTTTATTAGTTCACGAGCACGCAGTTGTGACGTTTCGGTTCACACCTTAATTACGTAAAAACATACAGCCAAAGAAATCGGGGAAGAAGATAAAATATACATTCACATGAATGAGATACAGGAAATAAGAAGTGGGAAAAAGATAGTATGAAAAAATGAGGGAACACTTAGCTGTGACTTACAGGAAGCTGGTTGAGAGGGTGCGTATTATGAATGTTTAAATAAAGGCTTGTGAGGTGTGATGGGTTAGTAATAAAGAGGGGGTATGGAATGCGGAAAGGACAGGGGGGGGGGGATACGATGGTAATTAAGCCGAGAAATGGATAGGTGAGATAGATGAATGTGCTTGGTTTAGAGGGTTTGTAATCTTATAGTGAGGGTTCTGGAATATAAGCTGCGTGTGAGGAAAGAGTAGAGCTTATGACTGTGGAGATAGGAATGTTGTATGTATCCGAATATTGAGTTCAGACCGTGTGATTCCAGCGTCCTATATTCCTGTGTGTAGCGGTTCTCAAGCGCCAGGGGGTTTCTGTCATCAGGGTGACATTTTTTTTTCAATCCTGTTGCGCGGACTGAGAAAATGTGACGAGGCATCTTTCATTATTAGAGAGCGCCGCGTGAGTACTTCGAGTTATCAGATAGAAAATTACGAGGCCGGGCATGAAGTCGTACACACAGATTGAACCTTGCAGTGCACACATGTTTTTTTGTTAATGTAGTCAAGGGAAAAGATGTTCGGTAACTTCTACAAATCGGCTGCTTTGTCTTCTCAGATGAATATATATATATATATATATATATATTATATATATATATATATATATTATATATATATATATATGTTTACTCGCAATCTTTCTGCAGGCCTATTTCATGAAGTCATTTCACCTGTGTACAGCAGTAGTGTGGTCGATCACGTTTGAAGCATTTTTTTCCAAGCGGATTTTTCTTGCTAGAGCTATGAACCTTAAAATACGTACGAAGGAAAACACATTTTGCAGGAGTATACAGTACTTGTTGGAAATGAATATTTTTTTTGTATGACAGCTCAGCGATCTTCAGTCAGTGTCAGGTCGAATCTATATTAGGTTTTATTTTCTATCATTATATTATTGTTAGTATTGTGGAGAATGTTGCAGTTAATTATTTCGCCTTCTATTCCGGTTATCTCGCTGGTAAATTTCTTAGTCTGAGAATGCCCAGGAATCCGTTTAACTTAATTATATAGTCATAAGCCGATTTTAAACAACAAGAAGGTTCATTCGACTTGTTACCTGGGAAGATCAGCCCAAATATCATATATGCCTTTGGAGTTTGTAAACAGATTTTTTTTTAAACGATAACCCTTTCATCATGAGAAATTCTTGATGAAAATAGGCGGATCAAAATTTTCTGCTTGTGTTGCGATGCTGTAGCGGTTAATGCTCTCGCCTGCCGATCAGTAGGTCCCTGGTTCGATTTCGTACTCGGACGGAATTTTTTCGGACCGACTGGCACCGGAGTCAACCAAGTCTTAAAACAAAAATGAATATCAGGGATTTACCAAGGAAAACAATAGGCAGCGAGGACAGATGCTGGCATCCCTACCTCAAATGCTGTAGTGTTCTAGAAATGTGAAGGCACTAACACTCCACACCCCAACAGCATGCAAATGCTACGGGATATAGATTTTGTGCGTGCTTATATTTCGACCTTACCAATCATATTTTGAGAGCCACGATCACACTGCGAGAGAGAATGCGTTGTTTACAAGAAACAAAAACTTGTATTCTCTGAGCCCTGACAAGTGTCTAGAACTCTGCCTAGGTCCATATAGCTTTAAGCTGCCGAGCAGCCTGTTTTCGTGGCGTTACAGGGTAAACTCAAGCAAACCTCTGTTAACCACTCGCCACACAGCTGGATACTGCAGAAGGGTGTACATCACGGAGTTAGCCGCACACACCTCTAGTTCACATGTACATGTAAAAGGAGATTATGAAAAGGTCATTAATTGTTGCTTCATCTGTGAAATTATTGTGTGTAATAGACGTTTTAACTGAAATTCAAGATACTTTTGCGAAGGTGCATTTCCTGCCTATCTAATAGCAAACCGATGTTGTGGTTATATGCATGTGGCTTACAGAGAGTGCGAAAACTATTACAGTGTTATATTGCTACAGCTGCGCTGGTTCTGGATATTTTTTTACCCTGTGTAGTGTAGAAGCAATTATACGAGTGACAACTTACGCCTTGCGGTCACTACCTAATGCCATTTCGGCTATTCGCAAAAAACAAAAACTAGTGTTTTATGTTAGATTGTTTGGTTATTCGCAGAAACAAAGGCTAATGATTTTATGTTGGATGTTTTAGGACTTTAACAGCACTATTTGACATAATTCTCATAATTTTTTCATTACATTAACATGGGTTTGCGCCAGATGACTTTAAAACAGATAAAATATTCTGTTGGATGTATGTGCTAGCGGTATAGAACAATCTACTTGTGGTTGTCCAGCTGTGGGTCCAGTCTGGCGTGTTCTGCTGAGTGTAAATCATTCGTCACGCGGGCTTTATTCTTTCCTTGAAGTTGCTTTTATTCTCAGAATGTATTGTACATTTTAAGCCAATATTTTCAACTCTTCCGTCTGGGTACTAGACGTTTAATTATACATGACTTCCGTTGTTACGTTGCATTGTGCTGGTTTGTAGCAACTCTGCGTCCTAGTGCGTCGTAAATGTAAATGTTTCGTGAGGGCGAACACAAAATGACTCAATATTGCGGATATGACTCGTCGTTACTGAATAGTAGTAACAGAAATTGCGAGCGCAAGCTTAACAATCAATATGTAATTAAGCAGGTGCTGAGATGTGCTGGATACGTGAGTCCATATTATTCTGATATTCTGAGGGAAGATATATTTTAACATTGCTGCGTTTTTAGAAATGTGACAAGAGTGAATCTGTGGAGTAATTTTTGACAGTGAACTTCAGTTTTACCTTCGTCTTATAATTAGATATTGCGGTGCCTATCGTGCAGCTGCTATGACGTTGATTGTAGGTACTAACAATCAGATTTTAGTTACAAATATTCTGACATTCATAAAGTGGACTGGTTACTAGAATGGGAGCGTATCACGATAAGATATTCACCGACTGTGGCAATGACTCAGGCAATGTCAAAGCAAAGGCATTGGAACACAGCGACGTGGTGGATGATGATGATGGCGCCAACTACCAAAGGTTGGACACGGATGTTTTCCGGCCTAAGCGCCTTATCAGTCGTAGGCAAAGTGGTGATTCATGCAACAGCGGTGCAACTGATTCCGTAGATCACGATAAGGATATTTGTATAGGTGGCCTCCACAAAGTGTTAGAAGTGGACGAAGAACTGAAAGACGAGGCAGCGGACAAGTATGAAGAGAGCCCTGTTACGGAGTCGAGGTACGCGTTTGAGAAGTCCAAACTAGCCCGCACCAGGACCATAGCCGTATGCCAGCGTCGTCCGACTCTGTCTTTGTGGGCATGGGACAAGGAAGACAGGAAAATGTTCTCAGATGACAACATGTTTGGGAAGGTACTTGTCTGCTCGTCATTTCACTATAAAATATCAGTGGGGTGACTGAACGTGCATGTGTGTACGCTATGTAATGAGATAGAAATAACCACTTGTCATTCAGTTTGTAGTAAAAAGTTAACACTAAATGTCTGAACTTTTATGCAGAATGGTAGATATCTTTTGGGAGTGAAGACTGATTATAACATGTAGAAACAATTTCATTCAACCTTCATGTTTTTATCTGTAGTCTGGTACTGATTGAAAAATTTAGTAGATTTAGAGGCGAGAGGGTTGATAACAAGCTGTTATTCTTTGTAGTTCCTTGACCATACAGAGGCTAGTACCCAGTATTTATCTTACGTAGTATGCTAGCTAAAGAGACAGTTTATATCAAATTATTATAAAATATGTCAAATTATTATAAAATATAGTTTGATGACCAAAGAGAGGCTTACTATGCCGTGTGGTTGGATAACCAAAGAGATGGTTGATACACGGCTATGTTATATGGTTCATTGGTCAAAGGGTGGAATTGATATCATATTTTAAGCTAAGTAGTTTGATGGTCAGTAGAAAGGTTGATAAGCATTTGTTATAATGTGTAGTTCAGTGACAAATAGATGACTGATACCAAGTTCTAATGTTATGTAGTTTGATGACTAAAAAGAGAGTTGATACAGTTATGTTATGTAGTTTGATGACTAAAGAGAGAGTTGATACAGTTATGTTATGTAGTTTGATGACCAAAGAGAGGGTTGATACAATTATGTTATATAGTTTGATGACTAAAGAGAGAGTTAATACATTTATGTTATATAGTTTGATAACTAAAGAGAGGGTTGATACAGTTATGTTATATAGTTTGATGGCTAAAAAGACACTTCATAATTATATAGTTTGATGACTAAAGAGAGGGTTGATATGGTTATGTTGTATAGTTTGATGACTATAGAGAGGGTTAATACAGTTATGTTGTATAGTTTGATGACTATAGAGAGGGTTCATGCAGTTATGTTACATAGTTTGAGGACTAAAGAGAGGATTGATACAGTTATGTATATAGTTTGATGGCTAAAAAGACACTTCATAATTATATAGTTTGATGACTAAAGAGAGGGTTGATATGGTTATGTTGTATAGTTTGATGACTATAGAGAGGGTTAATACAGTTATGTTGTATAGTTTGATGACTATAGAGAGGGTTCATGCAGTTATGTTACATAGTTTGAGGACTAAAGAGAGGATTGATACAGTTATGTTATATAGTTTGATAACTAAAGATAGGGTTGATACAGTTATGTTATATAGTTTAATGACTAAAAAGGGGGCTTATACCTAGTTGTTATGCTATGTAGTTTGGTGACTAAAGAGATGATTGATCCCCAGTTGTTATGCTATGTAATTCGATGGCCAAGACAGTATTAATACATGATAAGTAATAAAGGTGAGCTGCAGGAACAAAGGATAAAACAACTTACACTGTAATTTACCTCTATACACCCTACTTAAAATTTATATGCTAAAACGAAAAGAACCATTATACTTAGTACTTTCATAGCTCCCTACAGTAGTCATTATTTATGATTTTACTAAATTGTTTTAATATTTTGTTAAATTTCTTGATCTACTCCAATTCTACAGACTAGTCGGGACGATGGTTACAGATACAAGGCCTGGTCTCATGCAAATGGTGGGTGAGTATCAGCGTCACCTGATGAATGATTTGTGGTTTAAATACAATATGTTAATCATAGTCACGCTAACACACTGGAAGCTGTGGTCAGTTATATTTTTTTTAAAATATTTATTACAATCAGTAGCAGTTATAATGCAATGTAATACAACATAACCTGTTGTGTAAGTACTTTCAGGAGTCTGCAGAAACCATACACCACTACACTAATGTCATTTGTTGCATTCCTATTGTAAAACCCAGACCTCAAAAGTGGATGCATCATGAGGCTGTGTGTTAGTTTATTTTGTACCATTCTCACTTCACAGCAAGACGTTTATGTGCCGGTGTAATGTTTTCATTTGCATTCTTTAAAAATTTTCGAACTCAGAATTGCTAAAAGTTTGTAATGGCTTCAGTGTTCGTTTTCTACAACAGTTTATTCCATCTTTCATTGCATTTTTGTTTTAAAATGGCAATGATTAATCATTGGTCAAAAAGAGAGTTAATCTTTAAAAAAAAACACTTTGCGAAAAGAAAAAAAAAAGATTCAGCTAAACAAGCTCTGAATCTTTGAAGAAGTCCTTATGTTGGTTTATTATTTAATTGCAAAAACCTAAATTACTTGACGAAAAGGCTGAATGTCATGACAGTAATAAAATGTGTGCTTACTAGCTGTTAACAGTAAAAAGCAATGGTGAAAGAAATGAACATATGATTTTTATTTAAAACTATGCAAGCTTTATCTAATCAAAAAAGAAAAAAAAATTACACCTGTCTGGAATTGAACTTGCTGTCTGTCCACATACTTTTCCAGAAGGCAGTACCTGTCTGGTAAGCTTCTCTAACACGATTCGCAGTTTCTTTGCTTGGTCCTAGACGTCCCTGCTGAGGAACTGTGCAGACAGCCTTCATCCTGGAATTTCACATACCACTTCTTGATACTGTTGAAAACAGGTGCTGCCTTCTGGAATTCCTCGCAAAATCGTTGCTGCATAGTCACAATGACGAGGTTCTTGTGTATTCCAAGACACAAAATGACTGCTCACTTTACTGAACGCCATATTTGCTACTGCCACCTCCTTGCGGCAAACCACAAGAGCTCTGTACGCTGGTTTTCTTTTTTTTTTAAAATGTAAGAGTTTCTCTATCTCTCTCTCTCTCTCTCTTGGTGAATTTTTTTAATGTTTCACGGACTTATGAATATCCGTGCACATTACACATCACCTATCTTCTCTACTCTGTGGAAACTGCATTGATTTTTCTTTTCCATGTTCTTCCACTTTCCTTCTATATTTTTATGATGCTTCATACTTACCAATAAAACTTTCACTATTTTCATCAGTTCCCTCTTATATAGACCCTGCACCTCAGCTTTACAATCATGTAAAAGAATTTGTTAAAATTATTATTATTTATATAAATGAAGATTTATACCTTGTCTCTCTCCCAGACCTCCACAGTATAATCCATTTTACACAAGTATAGACAGTATGCCTGAGATCAAGCCAAGGAGGAAGAGCATTCCATTCGTGAGTGACTTGGTAGGTTTTCATGTGACAGTCAAAATCAGTCATCTGTATCCCCATCTGTTTACATGTATTTAGTACACCATGAACAGTCATATTGACCATTCAACGAGTTTTTTATATCTTGTGGCTGCCGTGCAGTAATGACATTTTCATACAGTGTGAGAAGGAAATCACGTGCAAAAATATTCAGAATAGGTTTTTTTAAAACGTTATTTTGACAAGTAATTTAACCTAACATCTTTTCTAATTCTTATAAATTACTGGATCAGTAGGTCATTGAGGCTGCAGTGCAGCAAAATTAATGTCAGAATGATACAGTCAGTTCAGTATGATTGTTTGGCATGCCAGAATGAACTTGAAAATTTAACACAGATTAAGGGAGCTAGAAGGTTTATTTTATAATAAATAATATGTGTAGATGTACAAGACATATATATGAATCCATGATAGCTCTAAACTGATGTGGAGACATTATTGAATTACTAAATGGTGTGTTCTTAAGAAAATGAAATATGTTACTAAACGTATGCTGTAGATTTTTTTTTTTTTAGTCATTTGACATTTTTAAAATTGTTTTTGCTTGAGACTATTTCAAAAATAATACACCAAAGTTTTGACTGAAATTAATGCAGTGTCTTTAAAACAGAGTCATGTATGTACTCCAGGATAGTAAAAGTACATAAAGTCTGTTTATATAGTTTGTTGTCATACTTGAATGTTAAATTTAAAAATATACTGTCCAAAAAATGAAACGCATAGCATTATATAAGCTTCATTTATTATATGCTATGACAAACATTTTTTTCCCGGGTATCTCAAACCAAACCAAAAATTGTAACTAAGATATCAGGTTCATGATTTAGCATGAATTTTGCTATTCTCCTGTATAGTCAGAACGCAGTAGCTGCCCTTGCTAATCATGCATTTTTTTTACCATAACTCATGTTGTGTTTATGAAAAAGTTGTGATTTTTATGGTGAGCACAACTCACTTCCCACACAAATGAAACCCCATAAAAGGATGAGGTTACACAAACAAATTCAGTTAATTTTCAAGCAGACAATTATGGCGCGTCTATCGCAAAATTTACAAAACATTGCTATTGGTCACCTGCAAGCAGGCGAAAGTCATAGTCAGATTGCCAGGCATTTAAATGTGCAGCAGAGTACCATCAGTTGACTTTGGCACCATTTCCAAGCCACTGGCTCAGCTGAAGACTGGCACTGCATTGGATGACCCAAGGTGACAACAGCAGCTGATGATTGCTTTATTCTGGTTCATCACCTCAGAAACAGGTCTCACTGAGGTCCTGTCTTAGCCGAAATCGACTTGTTTGGGCCAACCAGCATCAGCCCTGGACAACTGACAATCAACAGAGATGTGTCTGGTTTAGTGACGAATCTTCCTTTTTGTTGCACCGCCATGATATGCGGAGAAGGGTCTACCATAGGCCAAATGAACATTTTGCCCAAAATTGCATTGGTGAAGCTCCGCCGCACAGTGGTGGAGGTGTAATGGTATAGAGAATAATCAGTTTCAACAGAAGGAGTTCATTGGTGCAGATTGAAGGAGGCTGAATTGCGCAGTGATACATCAGTGAAATTCTTTGACCTCATGTCCTTCCATTTTTGGCTGTGCAAAGGTCTGTGTTTCAACAGGACAATGCCAGACCCCATTCTGCACGGTTCACCACACAGTTCCTGACTGCCAACAACATTCTTACCCTTCCCTGGCCACCCCTGTCTCCAGACATGAATCCGATCGAGCACCTATAGGATGAGCTGCAAAAACGTGTTTGTCGCCGAAACGTTTCTCCAGCCAATCGTCGTGATCTGTGGCAGGCAGAGTGGGCAGCCATCCCACAGGCGCATATCAGACATCTTATTGCATCTGTGCCCGGGGGATGCCAGTCGCTACACACCATACTAACTTGAGAACCCCTGGGACTAACAAATTCTCATCACACAGATGCAAGAAACTGTCAGGTGAGTGTTTAAACCCTTAGGTATTATTGTGTGCAATTTGAAAATTTTATTCACTCAATTTAAAAAGCTATAGAATATCAAAGTTATGGCTAAAATTGGGTCATCAATAGTTATGCGTTTCTTTTTTTTGGACAGTATAGATTGATTGGAATTTTCTAGACAACATGACTGTTGAATATGGCAGTCCAGAAACCATAGAAATTTTTCTTTGTTTGTCATACTCACATATAACAATACGCTGTTATAAATTCATATAACAATACGCTGTTATAAATTATGTTTGCAGGCTTTGGTTAGCTTCTAATATACAGTTTCACTTTTCACATATTTCACAGGTCTTGAAGGTAGATTTTATTAAATCTAGTAAAAATATAGCTGTTTGTTTTGTTTTTTTTTAAAGTTCTGCCGCAGTATTTGCATCCTTCAGCTTTTGTTTTCACCCAAACTTTTTGGGGTTTTTTTTAATTAGCCATTTATTTAGATGTATGTGTGCGGTTTCAAACACATGTTGTAATGTAGTATTAAATAGTCACACTTTTGTAGTCTATTCTACAGGCTACCAGTTCATTTCCATTCCTTTTTCTTGTAAGAATAGATATTGCACGAAATGTTTTTATCATTTCTTTAAGGAGAATTACTAATATAAAACATTTATTATTTTTGAATAATAAATACTAGGAGTGAAACAATTTTTGTATGTGCTGTAACTTAAGTATACAGACACATGAGCAGCAAGGATGTGGTAACCGAAAATTAAAATTGAAACATGGTGGAGTTAGTTTAATTTGGCAGTGGAGAACACGGTTGTGATGCCTCAAGTTTTTTTCTCAGATATAATCTTCTTCTTTTTGTTGTTATTTGCTCAGACATTGACCCAATCTCCCAAATGCAGGAATTCATCCCTGGTTCTCTGTGTAGCCATATAGCTTATCCAGTAAAGGGTTGAAGTCTGGCCAGGGCCTTTGCCTGAGTAGGTTGTTTAGCTGGCATGTCTAAAGGATGTGTTGTACTATCTGTCCCTCTTTTCCACAGATGATATAACTTACGTGATCACAAAACGGAAAAGGAGTGGTAAAGATAGATTATGTGTCAAATTTCAAAGAAAGGATGTTATAATCCAAAATAAAAGAAATATGATACTTTGCTCACAGCCTGTTGATTTCCCTCTTACCAAGGAATTCCATGTGGAATGGCTTGAGTTTAGTTCCACAACTTCAGAAATATGATACAGTATCATTGGCTGGAGGTCATGATCAAGGCGGATGCAGGAAATAAAAAAGAGATCATTTAAATTGACAGCCAGTCATTGAGAGAAGGATTGAGACTAAGAAGAGTAAGAGCCTGAATGCATGTATCAACAGGAGGAAGGGAGGCATTTTAAGACAGAGAGAAAAATGGAAAAGGCCAGCTGTGAAAGAATGATAACTGTTTTCCAAGAATTTCAGAACTTTGAGTCTGTTTTTCATTTACCCTCATTTCACTTCTGTGTGGCCTTTTCTCCATGGATGTGGACAAGCTGAGAGTACATGAGATGAGCATTTGAGAACTTGGTTTATTTTTTTTCTTCTTTTGTGTGTTATATTGTCCTGCTTTTCTAGTAAATATAGACTCTTCACTATTATGGGTTTTTTTCCCATTTATAGTCACGCAGTGAAATAGTCACATAGTCACAGTCAAAATTTGAAAATATGATTATATACTTCGCAACTAAAATAATGCTGATCTTGTCTGTTTTTTTTTCTTCCCTATTTTTTAAACTTTGAATAATAAACATTCCTTTGTAAAGTTTAAAAATCTGTGTTTATAGTGATCTTCTGTGTGCTAACTAAATTGTTGGAGTCTTGATTTAATGAACTCCATCGTCTCAGTTTTTACAGTGATCTTCTCAGTTAGACCCTGATCATTTATATCTTTCTTCTAGAGTCCAGAATGTAGACGCATAAAGCTGTCTGAAAGTGTATATAAATTTTTTTTTTAATCCAGATTGTCTGTTGACTTGCTTTGAATTTCTTCATAAAGAAGGGTTTATAACTAAACTAGCACATGAGAATTTGGTTTATTTTTTCATTGTTTATATCTCTCTCTCTCTCTCTCTCTCTCTCTGAACCTTAAGTGCCCAGGGCACATGGGGCTGCCACAATGGTTTTCCACAAATGCCTGTCCTTTGCCTTTTTTTCTGCTCTTTCCCAGGTGAGCCCTCTATTGCTCAACATCCTTTCTGTTGTTGTTCTTCATGTCTCTTTTGGTCTACCCTTACTTCTGTTTCCCTGTGGTGTCCATCTTAGCGCTATTGTTTATATAGTGATCCTTTTATTATTCTTTCTTCGGAAAGTTGTCCAATTGTTCATATGAAAACTTTTTATTTTGGAAAGCTAAAGTTCACGATAATGCAACATTTTTAATGGAATGTCTATTCTGTAATGATCTATCTCATATGAAGCTTATTTTTATGATTATTCATATAGTGGCATTCCTCTTTGCAAGATGTTTTTTGACATTTAAGACCCATTGAAATTCTCATATGTAGTTTTGTTTTTTTTTAAGACTGTCATATAGTTTACTTTGCTGTTCATAGAAGCTGTGTGTACACATGTGTTAATGTCTGGTATGCACATGCATGTAAGTTTGTGTGTGTTTTTGTTTATTGGTCTTGCTGCATGTTTACATCAGCCACACAGTGATGGTGAGAATGTGGTGAAAGTAAAATCTGTTGATGATGATGATGCTGAAGATTTTGTACAGCTGTCAGTGGTGAGTTGTTTGTGATGGTGATGCTCTGAATGTATGCTGTGGTTGTGACAGTGTTTGATCCTGTTGGTTTTGTGATAGTATGATGAGGTGGTGATAATGCAGCCATAATTGAGTGGTTGTGAAGGTATGGTTTGCTGGTGGTTGCATAATAAAAATAAAGGTGTAGTTGTGTGGGGTAAATGCAGTGTTGTGTCAGCTTGCAGTTTGTCAGAGAAGTATATTTATAATCATGCGGCTGTAATGTTAGCACAGTCATGATTGAGTGTGAGTAATGGTTTGGATGCAGCTGTAATGTTAGCACAGTCATGACCGAGTGTGAGTAATGGTTTGGATGCAGCTGTAATGTTAGCACAGTCATGACCGAGTGTGAGTAATGGTTTGGATGCAGCTGTAATGTTAGCACAGTCATGACCGAGTGTGAGTAATGGTTTGGATGCAGCTGTAATGTTAGCACAGTCATGACCGAGTGTGAGTAATGGTTTGGATGAAGCTGTAATGTTAGCACAGTCATGACCGAGTGTGAGTAATGGTTTGGATGCAGCTGTAATGTTAGCACAGTCATGACGAGTGTGAGTAATGGTTGGATGCAGCTGTAATGTTAGCACAGTCATGACCGAGTGTGAGTAATGGTTTGGATGCAGCTGTAATGTTAGCACAGTCATGACTGAGTGTGAGTAATGGTTTGGATGCAGCTGTAATGTTAGCACAGTCATGACTGAGTGTGAGTAATGGTTTAGATTTGGCTGGACATTAATAAAAAGGAGTGGTAATAGTTGTCATGATGATGATTAGGATTTTGTGAAAATGATAGTATGGTTTAGTATTGGAGTGAACCTCTGTTTGTATGTCAGTGATGATTATCATGCTGTAGTCATAGTGGTATGGTGAGCATGCAGGAAAGCAGTAAAAGTGACCACAGTGCAGTAGTAATAATGATTCAAGTGGCAGTAGAGTGAGTTATGCAGGCTTGAGTCATTTTTAATGTTTGTGTTTATAGCTCACTGGAAGAATGTTTTATAATTTATAGTTTTTTTTCTTCCTAAAACGGTTTTTCATGTGTATTTTTAAACATTTTTTTTTTCCAAAAAATTCAGTTACAGTTTTTTTCTCATCTAGAGCTCCTTTTATCTCTTTTCAATGTCCACTGTGTTAGCACAGTCAGCTATACAATTTTGTATAGCAGCTACTTAAAGGAAAATTCAGAATTTGCTGATATGGAAATCTAGAAATATAAACAATTCTATGATTTTAAGCTCTTAACTAACTCATCACATTTCTTACTAAATGATACCAGTTGACCAGTACAAAGAATTATTTTTAAAATATATTGACCTATCATAAACGCATGCATTCATGCACATATAGTTATCACCATTTTTTTTTTGTCTTTGTTTCTTACTTAGCAGTTGGACTAACCTCATTATGACAACTAACATTTTAAAACATTAAAACATTCCAGTAGACCAAAATAGCAAATTGCTGCAGCAAGAGATTTTGTTCTTCACTTTAGGGAAGTGAAGGGAGGACATCATCATAACATTACATTAAATTACATTCAGGGAGGAAGATGCTGTCTACTTTGGCAATCAGCGACCCATAGCTGGCATGCCTGCATCAGAGCTAGCGGACAATAGGTGACCAAGACCTACCCCACCTCTCTCTTGGTACCCCCAGTACCAGGTCCAGCCTAGCTAATGAGGCAGTGATTGTCACAGTTTCCATAGTGGTGGAGTCTGCTGAAGAAGCATTTCATGTCTGCAGCTTTTTTAGTTGCACTCAGGGATTTAAAAAAATAGCTGCCGTGATCAAGCAGATATGATGTTGGCCTCAACATCTCCACCACATCAGCTACAAAGAACACCAGCTCACTCTTCCAGGGAGATTGAAGAAGAGGGAAGATTTTCAATATTTCAGGCTCCTTTTCCATTGTTTGTGAGGCACTGGTTGAAGCTATTGCTCCCTACTGGGAAAAGAGTGCCATCACTTGGGCAGTGTCATACTGCTCAGTGATTTGAACAGATCTTTGAAATATGCCATGAGATGTTGCACTCCATTATACCATTTCTGCAAAGATAATAAATTTGAACTAACATAAATCAATCAGCCATAAAGTAACATTAGAAATTCCAAAATGTTTCATTTTTCATTGCAAATGTTTTGTAGTTAAATATGCATTTCAGATTTTTTTTAAAGTCATTAAATTATGATGAATAACTATGCTATTAATACTAAATTATATATGGGAGGGATTTGTTGGGATAGAGAGTTTCAGTGAGTTGCTTTGAGCCATCTTGAAAATCAGGGAAGTACAACACACTTGCCTTCATTGATATTTATTTGAAGGACTCTGACATTTCAGAGAAAAGAAGCAGATGTTGTAAAATAGGATTTTATTATGGGATTATTTTGCCTTGTCTTCCTTCTTTTTTTTTTTTTTATGTTTCATCAGTGCAGTTTTTGTTTCCTCATTTTCCAGACCGGAAAGAGAAAAATATTTGGATGTTTTACAAAAATGCACAATACATTTTTTTTCTTTCTCTTATCAAGTAATGATTTTTTGTACAAGGGTTAATACACAGGCTCTCAAATATATATTAAATGTGAACAAATCTGTTTCATTAAAAATTTACAAAAGTAAATATTAACTTTTTTTTTCATTAAAAAATAGTTCCTTACACTTTTTTTTCAGCTGTTATCTTTGTTGTCTTCTTACACATTCATCATATAAAATATAAATTAACCTGACCCAGCTCATTGCTTATATCAAGCAGATATTTTACTTCCCACTTTTATAAATTTATTGTTTTTATATCAGCTGTAAATGACTAAGATGTGTCCATTGTGTTTAGGTAATTTTTAAAAGTATTTTTATATTATTTTGATTTATATTTGGAATATTTCTCTCTTTCTCTCTCTCTCTCTCTGTAAAGGTTTTCATTTTATAAAATGTTTATATTGCTTTCAGAGTTTGGCTGCCAAAAGAAATGCTGGTGTGTCCTCAGCAATGGTTGCTCGTCAGTCTTTGAATGATGAGGAACTGGTATGCATAATTTATTGTAACATTTTGGAGGCAGTGTTCTGTGAGATGTGATACTTGTATGATATTCACTTTTATCACTTATTCTCTTATTCTGAGCTGGTTAGTGCTTTTCTTCATTTCTGTCAGGTTTTAGATGATCACGCTAAACTTCTGTATCTTCCCCCAGCCCAATTATTATAAGCTCATCATTAATGCTTGGTGTCCACTATGTAGGGCATCATCATCACGTGCCATGTTGGGCAACATGGACAGTCATACTCCTCTAGAAATCTCAGTCCTTGACATTTCTGAGTAACTCTATTGTTGGTTTCTTACCATGCCACAGAGTCAGGCCTTCTAGCATCCATTCCCACAGTGTTACATCAGCCTGAGAGTATTCATCTAGAAAGTGCATCTTTTAGATTGATCTATGCTCTGGTATCGTCCAATATTTTTCTATAATCCCCATACATAAACTTGTGTATCACTACAAGCATTCTGACAAGGTCTTTATTTTGTTTACCATTGTAAAATAGTTTATGGGGCTTAATGTTTTTATATATGAATTTTACTCAGAGAGAATTCATAGTTTGTAAAGATGTGTTTGGTACTTGCCATTGAAAAGATCATGACACTATTCCCTCAAACATTGGAAAGATATTGAAACTGTTTCTTTAGAAATTAAAAGAGCTTGAAACTGTTTCTTTAGAAATTGAAAGATATTGAAACTGTTTCTTTAGAAATTATAGAGCTTGAAACTGTTTCTTCAGAAATTTAAAGATACAGAAACTGGTTTTTATTTTCTAACATTGGAAAGATGTTTTTTTTATTCAGACTTTTATGTTTGTTGCCAGATTACAGCTAGGTTTGCAGTGAAATAAAAAAACTTTATTATTCAGTTTATATGTATGAAATGAAATGTATTCAGCTTTCACTGCTGAACAATGATCGATTTGTCTTTATATTTTATGTTCTAAAGCTGAGTATTTCTGTTTCCTTTCCTTTCTGTGTTTGAAAATTGATGTTTCCATCAAATCAGGATTTTACATATCAGTTTATCTTGCCCATTTATTGTTCATGTTCATGTTCATCTTTTGTTTGTTGACATGCAAGTATTTTTTTTTCACACATGATAGCTAGCTACAAAATTTGTTTTAGAAGGTTTATCATAAACTGTGGCTTGCATATTTTTTTATGCTGCAGTGTGGAATATTGTCTGTCCTATTTTTTTCTTCAGCAGTGCAGGAATATTTTCTTAGATTTAGAATTTTCATGCATATTTGTTTTGGAAAAATGTGTTTTATAATTCATTAATATTGTTTAATTGTTAAATATAGAAAATGCATGTCTACAAAAAGACCCTGCAAGCCCTCATATATCCTATATCTTCAACAACACCACATAATTTTGTGGTGTGGTCTGCCACATCACCCACATACTGCTTTGAATGTGAGGGTCTGCTGTGGGGATTGGCACGTCAGGGAGTTCGCTGCACAGAGTGTGGTGTCAAGTGTCATGAGAAGTGTAAAGATTTGCTCAATGCTGATTGCCTTCAAAGTGAGTTTTGTTTTTTTTTTATTAAGAAAATTGTATTTATTGAAGTGCAGTGAACTTAAAAAGAAAAGAAAAGAAAAATTCATGGAGAATCCCAGATACCATTTTTTTTAATACTCTGTGCCTTGGCCCTGAATTTTTTTTTTCACTTAATTGATATTCTTCAGCCTTTTTAAACATATTCCCATATTTTCTATGGTAGGAGGGGTTTTCCTGTGTCATCTATTGATCTCTGAGTAAAATCTATTGTTTACCAAGATGTAATCAGGCTAAATGTAAAATCTGTCTTCTGGAGCACACATTATGAATACCCTGTGCATTTTGTATTTGCCAAGTGCTTTTTTTCCAAAATTAGGTTCCTAGAATCTGCAAATTCCACTAGCTGCAACTTTTCTTTCACTTGATTTAGCATTACTATGGTCAGCAGATTTCTTGTCAAAATATGGGATGAGCTTCTACTGATTCTTTCATTTCTCAGTGAGCAATTATGGCTTCATTTTTATTATTTTGTGCACTATATGGAGTTTTTCATGGAGTCCCTGTATTTCTTTATTTTCATGCTTAGATGTCAAGAGTAATCTTTTGAGATATACACATGCAATATTGTTATATTAAATGTCTTTGCTCTCAAACATGTGCAATAGCCGGATGCTGAATAAAATTATTGTATAAACCAGAAATCATGTTCTCATGGCATGTCCACTTCTTCTGTTATTATGGAAAACTAGACTGTCTTTTTTTTTCTTCACACTCATTCCTCGTTCATGCATATATTTTTATGATGTGGTTAGTGAATCATTTTATAAAGTTGCCCTTGTTTTATATTGAGTTAAAACATTTTTTTTGTTCCTGTGTCATTATTGTTGCCCTGGTTGTGTCCGTTATTGTGATCATTAGTCATTCTAAGATGATAGAAGTTTTCATTCTATTAGAAGATAGCACATGTTGATAATTATACCCTAATAAGCCATGTCTTAACTATTAACATCTCATGAAATGGTCACACAGACATCTCATAGATATATTAAGCTGGAAACATGGACACTGATGATACAGACATAGAAAAAAATAGGCCCCACTGATTTTACACGTAAATTACATTACTGACATAGACTAAAGCTATAAATGTCAACCATACACAGACTAGCTTACTGACATAGACTAAAATTATAGATGTCAGCCATGCAGAGACTAGATTACTGACATAGGCTGAAACTATACATGTCAAGCATGCACGGGCTAGATTACTAACAAAGGCTGAAACTGTGAATATTTGGCATGCACAGGCTAATTATGGACATAAACCAAAACAACAGTAGACACACGTAAACATGACATAGGAATGCATTTTGATAACTGCTGAGTCATTTTCATTTCTTTCTGAGTAGGAGCGGCCGAGAAAAGCTCTAAGCATGGTGCAGATGATAAAGCTCATAATATAATCATGGCCATGAAGGAGAGGATGAAGATAAGAGAGAAGAATAAGCCAGAAATCTTTGAAATGATCAGGTAGGTTTTGAAATGTTTATTTTAAAATAGTAAGATAGAATAGCCATAAATTTGTTTTCCAGCTGATCAGTCAAGCCAATGTGCTAAATTTATTTTAATGCAGCTGAATTAACTGATTGATAGGACAGTAATTCACCTCCATATAGGAGTCAGTTTTCTTTTTGGAAGTGCCTGATTGTTTCATCATGTGGAAACTTATGAATATTTTATTCACTATAGTTAATGTTGAATTTTTGCTGGCTTCATCATTATTCTGCAGCCACTGGCCTACAGAACAAGCTACATATGTTCAGCAAATGCTGGTAGAGGATGAGACTTATTTGTTTGTTATGATTGGAATTATGAGCATTAATATTCTTTTATTTTTCTGTGATCAGAGTTTCACAGTTGAATAGCATACTTCGGATAAGGGATCCATTCTCATAAGAATTGATTTAGCTGCTGAAAATTGGCTTTGGGAGAGAGGCTCAGTCTAATTAATTGTTTTTTGAGTCTGATAGAAGATTGTGTTATTTTGTGCTCATTGTGTATTGTTGTTGGTTTCCTTTAGTAGATTTTTCACAACCAGCATTACCAGCTTGCATTAAATTCATAACATCCAAGCCTAAGATATGAAAATACAGTCAGTCCTCACTATTTTCTGGGATTAGGTTCCTTCTTATCTTATATCTTATATCCTTCCCGTGCCGTTAGACATCACATAGGGCTCGCAAAGTAGTTCGCCAATTTTTCCTGTCTTCGGCGAGTCTTTCAACCTCAACAAAGGATTTTATGCCTGTTAACTTGGCCTCTCTGAATAATGTCCTCTTCAGAGTTTCACGCGGTCTGCCCCTTTTTCTTCGGCCTGTTGTGTTCCACTTGATAGCTTGTTTTGGGATTCTCTGATCATTTCTTCTCATCAAGTGACCAACATATGTCCATCTCCTTTTCCTGATCACCCGTGAGACTGGTTGTTGTTCAGTCATCTGTCTTATCTCTGCATTGTTCTTGAATTCATTCCACTTGATGCCGAGTATTTTCCTTAGACATTTGTTTTCAAAAGAGTCTAATTTCTTTTCTATTTCTTTAGTTGTTTTCCAGCTTTCGCATGCATAAATGAGGGTGGATATTACATTTGAATTGAATAGTCTTAACTTGGTTTTTGTGCTTATAACTTTTGAATTCCATATGTTCTCAAGATTCTTGAAGATTGATGCTGCTTTTGCAATTCTGATCCTAACTTCCTTCAAAACACCTTAAATATGGAATTGTTGACCCTATGAGAAAAAAAGAAGAGGTAGAATCCAATAGGACCCTATATGTTTATTCCTGAACGTTTTAACCTAGTCTGAGTATTCTTAGTTGTGGAGAAAAGCATTGCTGGACTTTTCCTGAAAAAATTGCCAAAGCTGGTACATCAGTAGTCCATTCTTCATTTCTCCATAGTGAGTTCCTCTTTCCATCATCATCATAGTTTTCATAAGGGCTGAGAACTAGTCCGTCATCATTGATTTCTCCAGCTTGAAAGTCAGCATTCAACCATAATGGAAATTATGTATCTGAGTCATTCTGCCACAAACAGGTTCAATAAAACATTAGCAAATTACACACTTTGATCCCCTTTGTAGAGGTTTTCAGAGGTCTCTTATTTGAATCATAACCTCAGAGCACTTGAAAGAGCAACAGAAATTTTCATCAGAGCTATTAATAATCTAAAATTTGTTGAAGATCTCAGAGGTTCTGATGCTATGAGTGATGACCATGTCAGAGAAACTTCATATTCAGATGTTTTGTTTTGTACTTTGACATTCTAAAAATGGGATGCTGAACATTTCACAGCTCAGCTGATGTGCTTTCCATGATCTTTTCAATCTGATCTGATACCATGCACATTCAATGTATGTTTTTAAACTACTACACATACAGGCAGTCTGAGTAACAAACATCTGACTTACGAACAAACTATAGTTACAAACAATCCCTGTAAAGCCTTTTATATTAAAATTTAGAGTTACAGTGGTTCATAGCAACAAAATAGCTCTACTGTACAGCTCGCATCAAAACATTGTGCATCTTCAGCAGTTTCTTTAATGTTTTTTATGTACAGAAGATAAAATTGTATACTTTATACTGTGTAACTGACATTAGATATGAACCAAACCTGACTGTGCCAACTTATGTACAAATTTGATTTACAAACTCCTGCCTTTCAGTATGATGAAAAATCTTGAGACACTGACATTAAGAGTTGTTATTATACATAACAGAGATGTTGACCCTGTGAGATATGTCATAATACATCTCAGAGACATTAATTCTTGTCATCTGAAGTCTGATGAAAATTTTTGTTTTTTTAATTCAGTCTGATTGATTATTATATTGCATATTCTTAGTTACTGCTTCCTTTTCTAGGCATTTTACAGAAAATATTTCTGGATTTTATTTCCTTAACATCTTGTTCTTAAGACACTATTTAATTGCAGAAAAAAAATAACACATTTAGTGCTTATAATAATGACACTTTTCACTGAGGAGATGGTGTTGAAACTAGTAGATGCTGACTATTATGGAATTAGTCTAGCATTATTTTGCTGAATCAGCTGATTTTATGAATTAGATTTTCACAGTCGAATAAATTAATAGCAAGTAATGTTTATATGTTCCAAGGTTTGTTCGCCTTTTATACCTGCACCTGTCTTTGATTTTGACATTTATTTACTCCTCATGTGAGTTACAATCTTTTTTTTGCAAGAGTCACGCTGTATGTAGCTGCCAGTTCTTCCTAGTCTTCGTGGCTGATTCAGAAATTCTCTGAAGGATGATTTGCAAATATCCTTGCATGTCAGTTTTCATCTACCCCATGCAGGGTCTTTTGAGAGAAATTTTCTGATTGCTTCAGAGCCCCCCCTCCCCCACCACTTACCTGTTTTCATTCACTATATACTGCCCACTTTCTCCCCCCAAACCCCCAGTGCTTTCGGCCCCACCATCCCAGGAACTAAAGAAGTGAACCAGCTGGACCCTCTCCCCTCATAACGCCGGACCTCATGGGCTACTTTCCCATCAGAATCTCATCATATAACATTTAACTCTGGTGAATTGTCATGCATTTAATGTAAAGAATACAAGTATACAGTAGTTCCTTTTTTTTTTTAAAAATTACATTTACTCATGCAGTTTTTTACTGTGAGATTATATTGCTGGTAAACAAAGGATTACTGTTTCATTTATTACTGGAAAATAAAGCATTGCATGTTGGTTCCAGCAAAAATTGTTCATGTTGTTAGTGAACTGATTATAACTGGCAAAATAAAATGGTATTATGTTATTGCTGCTCAGACAAGTTTTTGGAGTAGATAAAAAGTCACACTCAGGCCACATGAAGGCTGTGAAACAGAGCGTGCTGGATGGCACCTCCAAATGGTCAGCTAAAATAGCAATAACTGGTAAGAGGACCTGGTTTGCCATGCTTTTGATCGTTTGCATTCTTTATTGTAAATCTGTTAAATCACTTAATGGCTGTCCTGGCTACTGCACCAATTTTCTGTTGTGGCACATATTTGACATTATTTCACAACCTGCAGACCTTCTTGCACAGTTTATTTTTAAAGTTTCTGTTGATGTCATTGAAAGGGTTTGACCAATTTTTTAAAAAAAACTTCTAAAGAAAAATGTATCTGCTCTTTTTTAAAATTATATATTTTCTGACTGATAAAAATGTTCGAATTCAGCGCGGAAAGAATGAATTTGGCTAGTTATCCTAATGAAATTTTCAGTAATGTTATTGTTGTGTTACTAAGCACCTTCTTTATGTATTTGGTGTTATATATCTTTTTATTGTTATAAGACACACCACAAAGAACTGGTTTACATCACCTGCTTATTAAATGCAATCTGACATCACAGTGCACATTTATTTTGTTTCAAGATGGACTGAGTGAATATCGAATCCTTGTCATCCTTTTGTGATTATTTGATATTGTGTTAGATTTTATTATGAGACAAGTCTTTATAACATTACATGCCATGTTCGCTCTGTTGAACAGGAAATTATATTCCTCTCAAAATCAGTTTATTTTGTAATGTTTTTTTTTCAGTTCCAGTTTAACAAATTCCACATATTAACACAATGTGGTCCATATGATTAAAATCAGGCTATGAATATAATCTGAAGGCACAGGACATCAAACAAATAAATCTTATAAATAATTACATATGAGAGAAGAAAAAATGAGAGATCTGCTAGCTTTGAATATCTAATATTGGTCTGGCTTTGCAAATGGGAAGGTAAAAATGTCAGTGGGGAGATAGGATTTATGGAAGGGAGTGGGAAGCAAGGTATAAAGGCTGGAAGAGTAGGCTGGGAGCAAGAAATGAAGATTTTAAAAAATTATGTGTTTTTTATGTAATAGAGGAATGAATTGAGCAAAATTATGAACTGGTTCAGCTCCGTCAGGAAAAGAAATTTGTCTTTTTCTTCTTCTTCTTCTTCTTCGTTCGCTTCTACCACCAAAACAGCACTGTGATCCTTCTGAATTTACGCCTGTGGTCCTCGTTAGGTCCCGTGGTCTCCTGTGTGGTCCCCAAAAGGACCACACGAGATCCACGTGAGGACCACAAGGGGTTCAGAGTATCACAGGGCTTTAGCCTGTATTCTTGGTGGGTCTCAGAAGCGGGATTGCGTGACACCATGGTTTTCATTGCACCAGTTTAGTCTGGGGTTGGACTTTCTCATCGAAAGACCTCGACGTGTTTAGGATATCAGTGCATCCCTGCTGGGTGAGAGGCAGTAGCCCACCCAGGCCAGAGTTGGACCTTCTCACCGGAAAACCTCGACGTGTTTTGAGATACCCATGTATCACCGCCGGGTGAGAGGTGGTTGCCCATCCAGTCCAGAGTTGGACTTTCTCACTGGAAAACCTCAGCGTGATTAGGATACGCAAACATCCCCGCCGGGTGAGAGGTGGTTGCCTATCTAGACTGCCCTGGTCCAGTGTCTCCGACTTCAGCATTTTGCAGTCGTGGCTGCTACCCTTCCTAGTTGTGACCAGGATGGAGCTTTTGTCCAGGAGGACGAATCCTCGCCACTAGTGACTTCCACCCCTGGGTTGAGCCGGTTTAGGCATATTATCCCAGTATGGGCGTGTTTGGGACGTGACCGACCTCTAGAGCAGAGGTACTGTGGCATGCATAGCCTTCAAGATTCACCTCTAGTGTGAGCCGGTTTAGGCAAAATTCACCAGTATGGGTGTATATCAGGCGTGACCAACCTCTAGAGCGGAGGTGGCATGACATGTCTAGCCATCAAGTTCCACCCCTGGTGTGTGCCGGTTTAGGCATATTTCACCATTGTAGGTGTATTTCGGACGTGGCCAGCCTCTAGAGCAGAGGTGCCGTGGTATGTATAGCTCTCGTAGCGATACTGCTGGACATACCGATTAAACTTCACTTTATCCTTTCCACCACCTTTCCCATCGGCAACGCACAGCAACCTTTATTTCTTTTCCGCATTTCTTCCTTGACCGGGAGGAGCTTAACCCCACGCGTGGCATTTGAAGAGTCTCGCCAGCAGTGTCTTAACCTCTGGGACAAGCCGGTTCATGCATTTCACCCGATATGACTGCACTCAGGACGTGGCCGACCTCCAGACCAGAGGTGCCGTGATTTGACTGTTTGCTTTGCTTTATCCTTTCTACCACCTCTTCCGCAGTGATGCTGCGCGGCAACCTCATTTGCACCTTTCTTCATTGGCTGGGAGGAGCACCACTCCATGCACGGAAACTGAAAAATCTCACCAACAGCAGTGTCTTTTTTTTTTTGGTTGTGTTAAGTAAGAGAAAGTCGGAAGCGAGCAAAAATGGAAATTATGGCACATGGAGAATGAGAAAGGGGGTGACTGAGGAGATGATAGGATATCACTGACATTCAAAACACCACACTCATTAAAGCAGGCGTCTAGACCAAATAGTGTCACATTATCAGGTTAGTTAACAAAAGGGCAAGATTGTAGACAGGAACATATCACATGGAATGAATCAGTGAGGTTTTCATGAGCAGATGTGAAATACCATTTCTTGGTAGTCAGTCTTCAAGAAAGGGATAACATATAATGAGGTTCGTTTTGCTGGTCTCAGTCCAGCACAGCATAGCAGCAGTGGCAGACAGCATTTGTTATCCCTGTTATGCTTGATTTTAAGAAGTTTTCTTCGTTGGTTAAATTTTTGTTTACTGCTTTGTTTTTTTTACATGGTTCAGTGACATAATGTAAGCTTGCTGGTTTTGAAGTACCCTGTTACTGTTGGACTTTTTTAAGAAGCCAGACATGAGCAGAGTATAAATTATACAAAAGTATTTCTTTCCACATATTACATGAAGGAGCCATTTCTTCTTAAAATAAAGAAAATCATTTTACTGATATTTCTTAAGATCTTTCAGTAGTGTGAGTAATGGTTTAAAGAAAGTTTTTTTTTTCAAAACTTGCTCCCCAGTATTACATGTGAAAAAACTTTCTTACTATAAGATACCTGTATGCAAGTTCAAAGATTTGTGATCTTTTTTTTTCTTTTGGTATTTATCATAGCTGAACAGAGTAGCAGTTTTTATTGTTTGGATGAAAATGAGATTCTTGTTTCAGACAAATTCATGTGTTACAAGCCATTCTGAACAGTGTTGCTGATCATGGTTCTCCATCTTGCACGATCTTTGGTGTTTTTAGTCAATTCAAATGGTGTTCTTTTTTATGTGCCATAGAGTCTTCTAGTGAGATGTTGTTTTCTTGACCCCCCCCCCCCTCCTTTTTCCCTGTGAGTTTTCCTGGTTCTGTAACTTCTGTCTTCTGCCCGAGAAATATTGATTATCTTTTTATTATGGTTCTAACTGGTTATCTTTTTATTATGTTTCCATTTGTATGCAGCTTTTCCTAGAATTTCTTCTTTTTTTTTTTCTAGCCACATATAGCATGTGCAGTATCTTTCTCCAAAACCACGTGACTGTGGCTGCCAATTTCTTTGTCATCTGTTTATCCCCCAAGTTTTATAAACATATGTCAGTGTAGGCTCTGTGTAACATGGTGATACTTTTCCTTTATTTTTAAGGATAATCTCTTATTTGTTTGCATCTTTATTGCGTCATAAAAAGCTGTTTCATGCTTTTTTATGTTTGTGATTTGATTTCAGTTGTGTTTTTACATCTGTTGTTACTGTTGTTACAAAGGAACTAAATTTATTTAATGGTGTCAATGCTTCCTGTTTGCACTGATATTGCACAATAGTATTTTTAATGTACTGTAATTTTGATATGACCATTGTGTGAGTCTTTTTGCCATCTAGCTATAATCTGTTATTCTTCTTTTTGAAACCTTATTCACTGATATTTGCAGACTGCTTCCATTTTCTGTTATTAGCATAGTGTATTGTGAATACCTCAGATTATTGATGTTATGGCAACCTGTTTCCTTTCCTTTTAAATTTTTAATACTGTCATGTTTTCAGTGTATCATGAGCTGTAGTCAAGGGACAGAACCCACCTTTATCTGCCATACCCTTCATTTTAATTGCTTGATATTCATCTGTGTCATTGTTGTCTTTTGATGTTGCATTTTGATTCCAGGACATATTCTTGATAATTCTCATATCTCTGCCATCAGTATGATGTTTTTCAAGCGCATGTGTCATAACTTCTTGTCTCCCTCCATCTAAAACTTTCATGTAATTGATGAGGCACAGTTCCATGTGTTCTTCCAGAGATTGCTCAGTTATAGATCTTGTTATTAAAATAGCATTTGTGATCCTGTACTTTCAACAAAACCACATTGTTCTTCTGCATTATCTGTTTTTAGCTTATTTCTTAATCGCACGTTACCTGATCCTCTAGAGTATCTTCTGATAGAGCTTGTTAGGCTGATTGTATGATATTGATCATATTCTGGTTTTTTTCCAGCTTACTTTGGAAGTTCAGTGAAGAGTTACGAGGGGTGATTGATAAGTTCTTGGCATAAGGTACAAATGCTTGAAACACACAGTTGATATTAGGTGCATTTGTAGGTCAGGTTAATGTAAGATTAAACACCAAGTTTCAAGAAATTAACTGCAACCAAAATTTTTTTTTACAGGCTACTGAAGTGGTAAGGGGTGGCAGAAATTGAGAAAATGGATAACATTTTTCACCGAGCAGTCATTCACTACCTCTGCATCAAGGACTTATCATCAAAGGAGATCCATGAAAATATGGTGGAGACTCTAGGGGAGGGTGCCCATTCTTACAGCACAGTGAAGAATTGGACAGCTCAATTCAAACATGGAAGGGAGAGTCTGGAAGATGATCCCCGTCCAGGAAGACCAAGAACGATAACCATCGATGAAACCACTGGCAGAATCCATGACATGATAATGGAGGATCGACAACTAACTGAGCGGTACATTGTTACAGATCTGGGCATCTCCCAGGAACGTGTTCATGCCATTATTCACAATGATCTTCAAATGACAAAGTTCTCTGCTCAGTGGGTCCCGAAACTTCTTGGAGCTGATCACAAATGACAGGATCCCAACATGTCAAGAGACAATCTTGGCCATTTTTCTGCAGATCCTGAAAAGTTTCTTCAGCAGCTTGTGACTATGGATGAGACTTAGGTTCATCATTTTCAACCAGAAACCAAAGAACAGTCAAAGCAGTGGAAACATCATGAACCCCCACCTCCAAAGAAAGCAAGGGTGGTTCTGTCTGCAGGCAAAGTGATGGCTTCCATCTTTTGGGATTCAGAAGGTGTGCTATTGGTATACTATCTTCAAAAGGGCAGAACGGTCACGGGGCCTATTATGCTAATCTTGTGAAGCAACTGAGGGTCAAATTGAAGGAAAAGCGTGGAGGGAAATTGACGAGAGGAGTCATCTTTCAGCAAGATAATGCTCCAGGTCACAAGTCAGCAGTAGCAATGGCTGCCGGTCATGAATGCGGCTTCCATCTTCTTGAACATCCTCCGTATTCCCCAGATTTGGCCCCTTCAGACTTACCTGTTTACCAAACTCAAAAACGAGCTCAGTGGTCACAGATTTGCTTCAGATGATGACGTCATTCATGCTGTAGACCACTTTCTACTGGCACAAGATGCTGACTTTTACAAAGAAGGGATCTGTATGCTCCAGGATCACTGGACTAAGTGCATAAACTTGCAAGGGGACTATGTTGAGAAGTAACCCAAAAAAAGTTGTCCACAAATAATCCGTTATACCTTATGCCAAGAACTTATCAATCACCCCTCTTATTTGGCTAGATCTAATAATGTATGTCCTGTTCATAAATCACATATAGCAGATTAGTTACTTTTTGTTCTCCGAGATTATCTAAAACCATGATGTGATGTTATGTAGTCCTGTTTCCTTCCTTGCTTTCATCCATTTAAGTACATTTCTAACTTTATATTCCATTATAAATGTTGATGTTGAATTGTTCATTGCTATAACAATTACATAGTTCTTTTTTTTCCGTAATAACTTTGCCCTACTTTTTTTTTCTAGCAGCCTGTTATTGCCCTCATATTTAGGCAACAAATGAACGTTGATAAATCTGGAGGAACAGAAAAGGATGTTAAATCTAGAATAACCAAGGCCAGGATGGCATTTATCCAACTTAACAAAATATGGGCGTCAAAGAACATCAAAACAAGAACCAAACTTAGTCTCTTTAATACAAACGTAAAGACTGACCTACTATATGGTTCAGAGACATGGGTGATGACAAAGACAATACAACAGAGGATACGAACATTCATGAACTACTCCTTGAGGAAGATTTTAATCATTAAAAGGCAGAACAAGATCAGAAACAAGGAGGTCTGGGAAAGAGTAGGACAAGAACCTATGAACAAACAAATCATGTCTAGGAAATGGAGGTGGATTGGCCACACACTGAGGAAACCGGACACCAGCATAATAGTCACTGATATGGAATCCTCAGAGAAATAGAAATCGAGGAAGACCAAGAAATACTTGGAGAAAGGAAATTATGACAGTGCTTGGTAACAAAGGGTACTATGTTGAAGGAAGCACAGAGTAAATCTAGGGATGACTGGAGAGCTTTTATCTGTGGCATATGCTCCCAGGGGAGTGAATGGCGATGATGATGATGATGATGATGATGATATTGATCTCATTCTTTTCCCACATTGTTTGATTAACTCTTTCACTCATCCAGAATAAATGAGAAATTTTGGTAGAAAGAAACTGGAAGGAAGTTAACTTACTCTGTAATTTAAACATATAGGATGGGTTAAAAATGTGCTAATTTTCATTTTAATGTAGAATGCATGAATATCACTCTGGGCATTGGTTCACTTAGACATGCAATATCAACCAACACTGCCAGTGTTGTGTGGGCGTGAAAGAGTTATGGTTTGAAAAATAAAATAAAATAGTTATCAGCATAGTTAATATGTTTAACAGAGCTCACTTTTTCACCCATTATGATGGTTTATGAAATTTACGTTTCTCTATAGTAAAAGTTAAATAACTTTGATGATCAGTATCATATTATCAGATTATATGATATGAGGACTGAAGTCAAAACGTTCATTTGTAAGTTTGATTCACCCTTCACAAATGTTAGCTCCTGCACTACTACAAATTCATACTGGAAGTGTTGGGGGAAAAAAAATTGGGCACATTTTGTTCACAATATTTTAAAATTTAATAAAACCTAATCAATTTCAGTCAGTGAGGGTCTTGAAAAAAATTTTGCTGACAAAAAATATGCTCAGATCTTAACAGCTGTAGAAAACAAAAGAAAAATTAAGAGAATGTCATTTCAGAATTATCTTAAACAATATTTTTGTTTTTGACTTTTGAGTGTTGGATGTGTTTGGTTTTTTTTTTTCAAAATTAAGTTCACTTGCAAGAGCATTTTATTCTTTTTTTTTTCTGATAAGAAAGCTTCCTCAGTACCAATCACGGATGACAGAATTGTCAGAAAAAAATTGAATAGAAATCGTTAGGTTTAAGTGCAAGTATGCATTCAGGTGCCATTGCAGTACATAAAGATTAATATATTTTTTAACATTGGGTAAGTGATGATAGAGAAAAATAATGTTAGTTTTTCATCCAGCATATTGATATTTATGCTTTCTTGTTTTGTAAGTATTTGCAAAACTGATAAGATTTTTTTTTAACTGATGTTGTAGATTTCAAAAGGATATGCCCAAGACCGAACAAAACTGCCACATCTAGTGATCAGTTTACCTGTTACATTTATAATCTCTCCAGTAGTAGTGTTTTACTAATTATGTCAGGCCATAAGAGTAGTACATAGCAAAACCTTTATCTTTATGCAAAGACAACTAAATTGATGACAACTGGCAAAACAAATAAAGCAGCTGAAATATATATCAAAGAGGAAAAATTGGAAGAGGTGGATGGAGAGTTTTGAATATCTTGGATCATTACTAATATCATGGACATGCAAAAAAAAACCCAAATATTTCCATACTACAAGAACTTAATATTGAAGAAGGCTGGCTAGTAAAGAGGATTAAACAGAGAAAACTTAAATATTTTGGACACATTAAACATCATGATAATCTAGAGAAGACTATCTTGGAAGGGTACATAATGGGAAAAAGAAAGAGAGGAAGACCAAGGCGAACATTGCTGGACCAAGGTGAAGATTTGCTGGACCAAGGTGAAGATGGCTGGACCAAGGTGAAGATTGCTGGACCAAGGTGAAGATGGTTACAAGACATCATTGGCAACCTGCAGAGGGATGCATCTGCAGCAGGACATCTTGCTTACAACCAAGAGGCCTACAGGAGAGCTGGTAGAGAGGCAAAATTCCACAGGGGAACTGCAAATGACTGACTGACTGAGTATTGTTTTATCTGTGAATACAGAAATCACATGTGTGATCTTATATGCTTGTTCATGGCCATTCTAAGTTATGTGCTTTCTGTATTGCGGAAAAAAGAAAGCATGGGTGAAACCAAATCAGACTGTGTATTTTGGCCTTTGCTGAAATAATACATAAAAAGTTGAAGACTTATATAACAGAAACTGGCACATCTATAAAAAATTGCTTCATTCATTTTTATTTATTGCCAGGCTGTGTAGGGGTCAGTGCACTTGCCTGTCTATTAAAAATTAAGGGTTTGTTTTTCAGACATGCCAGCAGTGGAGTCAACCCAGCCTCAGAAAATGGGTTCGTGGGGTTTTACTAGCAAAACAAAAGCAGAGAGGACAAGTGCTGTCATTCCTGCTTCAATGCTGTAATGGCCTAGTGACCTGGAAATGTGAAGACATTAACACTTTACACTCCTATAGTATGCAAATGCCACATTTTATATATTATATGTATAACAACCTATCTCATGAGTGATCTGAAAAAGAACATATGCTGGTCTTGTGATGAGAAGAAACAATCAGAGGATCCCCAAACAAGCTATCAAATGGAACACAACAGGCTGAAGAAAAAGAGGTCGGCCATGTGAAACTCTAAAGAGGACATTGTTAAGAGAGGCCAGTGAGATTGAAAAACTTGCCAAAGATAGGAAATCTTGGCGAACTACGATGCAGGCCCTATGTGACATTTATCGGCACGGGAAGGGTTTAAGATATATATATATTTTAAGGGTTTAAGATATATATATATATTTTTTTTTTTTGTTGCTCTCTGTTTCATTCAGTTCCTGATGTTCAAGGTCACTAACTACTGTTTTCCTGTGACATTTCTGCACAGTTTTGTTCATATTTTTCTGATGATTTTAATTAGTTTTCATAGTTCTGCTGTCAGAAAACTTCTTTTTTTTTTTTTTTTTAACTATTCAAGAGTGTGTGTAGCTTTCTCCAAAACCTACATCTTATGTTGCTTCCAATTCAGTTTCATCTGTTTGTTTCTTGTCAAACAAACATTGAGCAATATTGACTCTTTGCAGCATCATGGTAGCCCGCTGCACTTTCCAGGACAACTTGTTATAGTTTTATATATTCTTCAACTACATTTGCTTTTCTTATCCTTGTTTTGATTTTATTTGTGAGTTTCTTTTTTTTTTTTATAATTTTGCAACTTTTTCAATAATAATATATGACATATGACAGCACTTGTAACATTTTAACTAGATGCAACTCATTTCACAAAGTGATGGCTAAAACAAATCCTTCATCTGCATAAAAATATGCTCAACACAACAACCCAGTTTACATCAGACTTTTGTTTAAACACTTAATTTCCTTGTTGTACAATCACCATGAACAGTTTCACAGCCTTGTAACAAATCATATAATTAATATAGGAGGTTAAAATCAGAGTGTGCTCTTAAAGTCGACCTCTAAGCATTACATACCATTTGTTATAGTACATTAGAATGCTGAAAGTGAAATTCTAAGGTATGAGATATGCCTAAGACTATATGACTGAACTTTTCTTCTTCGTTCACTTCTACCACCAAGACCACCTGTGATCCTACTGAATTTATGTCTGTGGTCCTCAATAAGTCCCGTGGTCCCCTGTGTGGTCCCCGAAAGGACCACACGAGATCCTTGAGAGGACCACAGGAGGTTCAGAGTATCGCCTGTATTCTTGGTGGGTCTCGGAAGCAGGATTGCGTGACACCGTGGTTTTCATTGCACCAGTTTAATCTAAAGTTGGACTTTCTCACTGGAAAACCTCGACGTGTTTTGGGTATCAGTATATCCCCGCTGGGTGAGAGGTGGTAGCCCACCTGGGATAGAGTTGGACTTTCTCACCGGAAAACCTCAAGGTGTTTTGAGATACCTGTGTATCACCACCAGGTGAGATTTGGTTGCCCATCCTGTCCAGCGTTGGACTTTCTCACCGGAAAACCTCAGCGTGATTAGGATACGCATACATCCCCACCGGGTAGAGTTATGAGGTTGTGCCTATCTAGACTGCCCTGGTCCAGTGTCTCTGACTTCAGCATTCTGTGTTTGTGGCCGCTACCCTTCCTAGTTATGACCAGGATGGAGCTTTTTCTAGGAGGTCGAATCCTCGCCACTAGTGACTTTCACCCCTGAGTTGAGCCAGTTTAGGCATATTATCCCAGTATGGGCGTGTTTAGGACATAACCGACCTCTGGAGCAGAGGTACCATGACATGCATAGCCATCAAGTTTCACCCCTGGTGTAAGCTGGTTTAGGCATATTTCACCAGTATGGGTATATTTCGGATGCAGCTGGCCTCTTGAGCAGAGGTGTCATGGTATGAGTAACTCTCGCCACGATACTACTGGACATACCGATTAAGCTTCACTTTATCCTTTCTATCACCTTTTCACTCCGGTGCCACACAGCAACCCTAATTGTTTTTCTGCATTTTCTTCCTTGGCCAGGAGGAGCTTCACTCCACGCGCGGCATCAGAAGAGTCTCGCCAGCAGTGTCTTAACCTCTGTGTTAAGCCAGTTCAGGCATTTTGCCTGACCCAATATAAGTGCACTTAGGACATGGCCGACCTCTAGACCGGAGGTGCCATGATTTGACTACTGTTTGCTTCGCTTTATCCTTTCTATCACCTTTTCTGCAGTGGTGCTGCGCAGCAACCCTATTTGCACCTTTCTTCACGGGCCGGGAGGAGCCCCACTCCATGCACGGCAGCTGAAGAATCTCACCAGCAGCTGTAGATGAGCTACCAAATGTGACTCTCATCTACCCTAAGCGTCTGGTTTTCAGGCGCCAGATATTCTCCTTCACCCTTTCTCCTGTCAGTTTAAACAGTTCTGCCATGAGAAGGCCAGAAGATGGACTTGACTGCCAGAGGCTATTTGAGACGCACGCCGTTGGAGTGGAGAGCGTATCCTCCACCCCGTCTCCGGCAGTAACAGTCCTTAGAACCATCACAACTTATAAAACTTTTGCCAGGTTGTTGATCCAGTGTTCTAAAAGTTTCACTTTACATTAGTTAAATAGAAATAGAAGCAGCTTACAAAAGAAGTGAAGCATAATGTAAAGAAATCTGAAGCTTGAAATGTGATAAAGGCAATAGTTGTTTACTAACCTAATCAAATATAAGCCCTAAGTTAGGGCAAAGAACAGAAGTGAGAAGTATAGTTTCAAGCTATACCTTGAAGGCAACGGTGGAACACATGTTCATGATAATAATTCAGAGCTTGCTAGTTTTGTTGCAGAAGATGATTTTAAAGGAGGTGCATGTTAATGGCTTGATTTGGGCTGTTAGTTTGGAGAAAGTGCCCTACCCAGATTGGTGTAATCAAAATAAAATAAGTTCATTCATGACCATTGATCAGCTCTAAAGGAAAGGAAAAGATCCATTTTTCTGGAAATTAACATAGCTGAAGAGATTCTTGAAAATGGATAGAAAAAATTCACATCATTAGCAGTCTGAGTCTCTCCCACCTGATTTTTTGCTGTCAGGGCTTTTTTTTTCTGACTGTCCTAAGATGGTTTGACAGCAACAGGTAGTACTGTTTGCAGTAGCAGGTAATACTGAACTGATGTTTAGTTCCTTTTACTAGCTTTTTAATCATTTTTGTTATAGTTGAACATAATTAAGTTTGACAGTTAATTCCAAATAACATGCGTACAGTAGTTTAAAACATTCTGAACAACATAAAGAGGTGTACCCCATATTCAAGTCACTCACCAGTCATCATTCTTCAGCCATGTTATATATTATACAGATTTGCATTTTTATGTGTGTAGCATGAGATTATCATTGTATTATCTTTATATGTTATCTGTGCTTGATATTGTTTTTGGTGCTATGGGTTGCCTTGTGTCCTTGACAGGCGTGTAATTGGGGTGGACACAATGTCTCACCATGGCCATTTGAAGGCTGCCCAGCAGCTGGTTCTTGATGGCACTTCCAAGTGGTCAGCACGTATCTGCATTCAAGGTATTTTATTTTTATGTAAACTTCTGGATGAAAACATTTTTAAACATTTAATCAAATTTGTGAAGTCCTAAAGACCAGTGGTTTTAATACTGTTCTATTATATGTCACTAATGTTCACATTTTTTGTCTCATGCAGAAATTTGCACAAACAAGGCATCCATTTGAACCATGTCCGTAACTGCTAAAGATGCATAGTTTTTACTTTACTTGTATCGGTGTTTGCAAAGAATGAAGCATCTTGCATATGGTTGTATCATATATAATTGAAGCAGGCTGGTTTAGCTTCATAAAATCTTGCTTTTGGGGTCTCAGTATCATTTAATTATGGATGAAAATGTGTGCTGAAGGCAATTTTTATTAAAAATTGATTCATAAAATCTGCAGTTTCCATCTGCTATGATATTCATACCTGAGTATGAAAAGCTGCTGTTATTTATTGACTGTCCTGATAACCAAATCTATTCTTTCCTAAGGCATAGCTAATAGCCCAGCAGTCCTGGATGCCTAATAATTCATGGATAGGCCTACTCTAACCAATATTAAGCCCATAGCAGAATATCAGCATATTATAAAGATAATGAACAACTTATGACTCTGTTATTAATAAAATTTTGTCGGTGAAAGTGCAGACATATCTCAGTAGACTGCATATTTACTATCTTTGTTTCAGACTCTGTTACTATATATGTATATATTTTATATTTATGAAGAACACATTGTGGACTGTTTAGCACTGCACAGACCAAGCTTGAGTGTGAATAGCAGTGGCCATGGTTCCGCCCTCTTATTTGATGTAGCAAACTAATATAGCAATGTTGTTGTCAATGTGCATGAGAGCATTGTCACTGGACTGCTGTTTATCCATGATATTCTGTGTTTTCTTAGTCATTGTCTAAATGTTTGGTGTTGTATTGCTTCATGATGTTGTGCATTTTGTGTCCATATTCCTCTTTGCTTTTGTTAGTTTTTCAACTTTAGACAGGATAAATTTGTCAGTTTGGAGTGTTATGCAGATGAAAGATAGAGACAGTAATGGTAATATGCAGTGTGAAAAACATCAGTGCAGAGTCTTCATTTGATAACTTTAACATTACTGTACCTGATACAGAATCATAGTTTTTATGTAATTGTTCATTATAACTTATAATGAGGTACATTTATCTTAAATTTTCTCTTTTAAAATATTACTTGATCCATGCATCATTTTCAAGTTAAAAAATGACATACTCATATGACCATAATTTTTACCAAAACTAATATTGTAGGTAGATTCACCCATTAACTCCATATTATGTTTTTGACATATTGAAATTGTATCATGGTAAAGATTTTTGAATGAGGACAGCACATCAAATTTGGAGAGAGCTATAGTGAGGCTTATTAAGCTCTTAAAATGGATTTTCAAAGCAATGTTCACCACTGTTGGGAAAACAATCATCTCCACCTTGTTCAGACTAGAGTGCAGACTGTCACAAAGGATCACTGTATGGCATGTGGTGGAATGCATCAGTGACATTATCTTAGCATTAGAGATAATAAATAGTCTTGGCATGTGATAGCAGGGATACTAATTGGCAGAAAACACCAAGATAAGCAGAAAATATCAGATATGCAGAAAACACCAGGATAAGCAGAAAATATCAGATACGCAGAAAACACCAAGATAATCAGAAAATATCAGATACAGAGAAAACAGCAGGATAAGCAGAAAATATCAGATACAGAGAAAACACCAGGATAAGCAAAAAATATCAGATATGCAGAAAACACCAAGATAAGCAGAAAATATCAGATATGCAGAAACACCAAGATAATCAGAAAATATCAGATATGCAGAAAACACGAGGATAAGCAAGAAATATCAGATATGCAGAAAACACTAGGATAAGCAGAAAATATCAGATACACAGAAAACACCAGGATAAGCAGAAAATATCAGATATGCAGAAAACACCAGGATAAGCAGAAAATATCAGATACACAGAAAACACCAGGATAAGCAGAAAATATCAGATACGCAGAAAACACCAGGATAAGCAAATTCTGGTGACACATATCAACCAGATTCAGTCTGAAAATGAAAACACTGGATCTATCCCATCAATCCTCATGGTTAAACAATGAGATGTTTTCAGATTGGCTACTTAAAGAATAATGTCCTACCAAGGATGGACTAGGTGAAGAATAAGATCCCTTCTGTTGTTCTGTTAAACAAACTGCTGATATGCCTAGCAGATTTGGTAGTCTTTGCACTGTGACTACAGGAAAGCAACTAGGTGGTGCTCAAAATATCATAATCATGATCATCGCCTTTCACTCCCTTGGGAGCATAGGCCACGGATAAAGGCTCTCTAGTCATCCCTGTTCTTGGAATTATTCTCTGCTTCCTTCCATGTACACCCCTAGTCTCTGAGCACTGTCATATTTTCTCTTCTCCAAGTAAGTCTAGGTCTTCCTCGTTTTCTATTTCCTTGCAGATCCCATGTCAGTTCCTATCTTGCTATGTGGATGTTGGGTTTCCTTAGAGTGTGGCCAATCCACCTCCACTTCCTAGAAGTATGTAGGTTCATAGGTTCTTGTTCTGCCCTTTCCAAGAACTCCTTGTTTCTGATCTTTTGCTACCATTTAATGTTTAAAATCCTCCTCAGGCAGTAGTTCATGAATGTTGTATCCTCTGTTGTATTGTCTTGGTCATAACCCATGTCTCCGAACCATATAGTAGGATAGTCTTTACATTTGTATTGAAAACCTTAAGTTTGGTTCTTGTTTTGATTTTCTTAGATGACCATATTTTGTTAAGTTGGATAAATGCTGTCCTGGCCTTGGTTATTCTAGCTTTAACATCCTTTTCCGTTCCCCCATATTTATCCACTGTACTGCCTAAATATGTGAAATACTCTACTTCCTCAATTGACATTCCCTCGATTACCATGAGGCTGTTGCTTGCACTATTACTTTTCATTATCTTTGTTTTGTGTCTATTAATATATAGTCCCAGTTTAGCTGAATTCTTGTTTAAGATCTGAAGTTTCTCTTGCATTTGTGTGTGGCTGTGTGCCAGAAGTGCCACATCATCTGCAAAGTCAAGATCTTCCAATTTGTTCCACAGTGTCCATTGTATCCTAATTCTTTTTCTTTGTGTGGTAGTTTTCATGATCCAGTCATTTGCTAGAAGAAATAGGAATGGTGATAGCAAACATCCCTGCCACACACCTGTTTCCACTTTAAAACTTTCTGTGAGAGTTCCTCCATATGCAGTTCTACAAGTTGTTCCTTCATATGTGGTCTTTGTAAGCTTTGTTAACCTGGCTGGTGGATATCATAGTGTTCCAGTAGTTTCCACAGCATTCTACGATCTAAACTATCAAATGCCTTCTCATAATCAGTGAATGTAACTAACAGTGAGGAATTATAGCTCAAAATATAGAAGATCCGTATTTTCTTCAGTACTCATTGTATATAAAGAATTTACATGATGGATAAAGGAAACCAGCTTAGCCAGTGCTAAACATACAGAGGATTAATGCTGTCTTTAATATTCTGCTAAATTTCATGTACAAGGACTCCTCAGAAGCACCTTAACCAACTCTCAGTATATAGAGGATCCATAGCTTCTTCAATAATATGTTAGAGAATGAATATCCCAACTTTTACAAAAGGACTAAAGACTGTTGTCTTCGGTTTCGACATTTTTATTTCTGTTATCCATGATGAAAATATTCCTTGTGAAATTTTTACTGTTTTATTTTTGGACAGTGATATCAGCCCAAGGTCTCACTGGCAAAGACAAAACAGGCACAAGTGACCCCTATGTGACTGTTCAAGTTGGCAAAGTGAAGAAGAGAACCAAGACAGTGCCTCAAGACCTGAATCCAGAATGGAATGAGAAATTCTACTTGTTAGTTATTCCTTTTTTTTTTTTTAACTTCAACATTAAAAAAAAAACTCACAATCAGTTATATGTGTTTCTACAATATTTTTTTTTTCAAATTCATCATATGGGAGTTCTGTTCATAGAGTATCTGACTTTTGGCTGGGAAAAATATGATAACTCACCTAGAGGTCTGAAACCCTAATTGCCTTCAATGTACTCTGCTTGGAACTGCACACACTTCTTCAAGCAGTCCTACCATTGTTGGAAGCATTTCATGAAGGCTTCTTTGGGAATAGAGTACAGCTCAGCCCACACCTTGGTTTCTGGGTCATACCTGTAAAGCCACGATTTGTAACCAGTGATCACAGTTTTCAGAAAGTTGGTGTTGCTGTTTCTGCACAACTTCTATACAGAGTTGCTTCTGCTTCATCAGTTACAGCTTTGGCACAATTTCATGAATTCTCTGCATGACCAAATCCTCCATCAAAATGAGTATAATGAACCAATGCTTATCCATAATTTCTCATATGGTAATGGTGACACAGTAGTCTTCCTTGACCAAAGTCCACACTTAATTGACAACCTTATCATTTAGGCTTGTTGAGGGCCTACCAGAACATGGTCTGCTCACCACCAATGTTCGGCCATCTTTGAAATGATTGTAAAACTCTTTCATTTATGCTGTGCATATGGAATCATTGCCAAATGCCTGTTGAATCTTCTGAATGGCTTCCACTTGGGTATCACCAAGCTTTTGGTAAAATCTGATGCAGTACCACCGCTCAAGTTGTTCCATCATTTTGCAGCAAATTAAAGTCTGATGGGTGTTCACAACACTCACTCACAGGCTGACTGCCAGCAACTGACATACTCTGCAGGTGAGAAAAAATTCTTGCATGCATAAGATGATCCCCTACGTCCTTCACTCCAGAGGACCTCTCGTTGCTTGATTTATTCCCATGGGAAAAATTTTAAAAGTTGGATACTTTTTGAACAGACCTTGTAACTGTTTATCACATAATATAGCTCACCATTTGTATTTTGAACTTTGATGTACCTATTGAGCAGACATTCTCTGATTATTTCAGAGGCAGTTTCTCTCACATTTGTGTTAGGCACCCATTTCTACAGCTAGATTTACTGGAGGAAGTCTCCAGCACCCTACAATTATATGTTGAGTCATTTAGCTTCAGTGCACTGTTTTTGTGCTCACACGAGGTTGGAACTTTCACCTATAAAACAAAGATGTTTGCTTATTAGGCACCTGAATTTGCTGCAGGGTCACCATGACAAAATTTAATCTTTTGAAACAAAGATATTTGAGTTGCTTATTTTAGCTGACAAGCAACGTGAAGCTACATACTATATTTCACATTTGTTGCATGTGTGAAGAAAAGGGCAGTTACATTATGTGTGATGTAATTTTTCCTCTCATGTGAGTGACAATTCACATCTTTTTTGTGTATGCAAACTAAACATTTGAAAGCAAAAAATGGGTAAATCACATGCTCTGTGTGTCATAACTAAACTTCCATATTAAAAAATTGGCAAGTCACATATTTTATGTTATAATTTACTTTTATTATATAGAAGATGGGTAGGTTATATACTTTGTTGTAACTAAAACTCTTTTTTATGTAGAAGATGGGTAGGCTATATACTTTGTTGTAACTAAACTTTTTTATGTACAAAATGGGTAGGTTATATACTTTGTTGTAACTAAACTTTTTTATGTAGAAGATGGGTAGGTTATATACTTTGTGTATCATAACTAATCTTTTTTATGTAGAAGATGGATAGGTTATATACTTTCTTTGTCATAACTAAACTTCTTTTTTTTTCTGGAATTTGGTTAGGTTACATACTTTGTATGTCCTTAATGAACTTTTAGGAGAAGAAAGGCAGCTATGCTGCTTCTTCTTCTTCTTCTTCGTTCACTTCTACCACCAAAAACCGCACTGTGAACCTACTGAATTCACGCATGTGGTCCTCGTTAGGTCCTGTGGTCCCCTGTGTGGTCCAAAATAGACCACACGAGTTCCACGAAAGGACCACAAGGGGTTCAGAGTATCACAGTGCTTTAGCGTGATTAGGATACGCAGACATCCCCGCCGGGTGAGAGGTGGTTGCCTATCTAGACTTCCCTGGTCCAGTGTCTCTGACTTCAGCATTTTGCGGTCGTGGCCGCTACCCTTCCTAGTTGTGACCAGGATGGAGCTTTTGAATCCTCGCCACTAGTGACTTCTACCCCTGGGTTGAGCCGGTTTAGGCATTTCCCAGTATGGGCATGTTTGGGACGGGACCGACCTCTAGGGCAGAGGTACTGTGACATTCATAGCCTTCAAGATTCACCCCTGGTATGAGCCGGTTTAGGCAAAATTCACCAGTATGGGTGTTTATCAGGCGTTACCGACCTCTAGAGCGGAGGTGGCATGACATGTCTAGCCATCGAGTTCCACCCCTGGTGTGTGCCGGTTTAGGCATATTTCACCAGTGTAGGTGTATTTCGGACGTAGGCGGCCTCTAGAGCAGAGGTGCCATGGTATAGCTCTCGTAGCAATACTACTGGACATACCAGGTTAAACTTCACTTTCCACCACCTTTTCCCATCGGCGCCGCACAGCAACCTTTATTTCCGCATTTACTTCCTTAACCGGGAGGAGCTTCACTCCACGCGCGGCATTTGAAAAGTCAAGCCAGCAGTGACTTAACCTCTGGGACAAGCCGGTTCATGCATTTCACCCAATATGACTGCACTCAGGACGTGGCTGACCTCCAGACCAGAGGTGCCGTGATTTGACTGTTTGCTTCGCTTTATTCTTTCAACCACCTTTTCCGCAGTGATGCTGCGCGGCAACCTCATTTGCAAATTTCTTCATTGGCCGGGAAGAGCACCGCTCCACGCACGGCAGCTGAAGATATCGCCAACAGCGGCAGATGAGCTACCAAACGTGACACTCATCTACCCTAAGTAACTGGTTTTCAGGCGCCAGATATTCGCCCTCGCCCCTTCTCCTGTCAGTTTAAACAGTTCTGCCACGGGAAGGCCAGGAGCTGGACTTGACTGCCAGAGGCTGTTTGTGGCGCGTTTGCAGTCCTTAGAACCAGGCAGCTATGCAAATCTTAACTCTGTTACCAGTATTATTTGTTTCGTGGTGCTCTCCAAGCATCTTCTTTCCTAACTAACCTCTTGTATTGTCTGTATAAGATTTCATTAATAGCTATATTAGCACACACAAAAAAGTACTAAAAAGTGTTGGTCAGAGTCTGATGTTGATAAAGGTTTTTTTTTAAATCTGTGTATGTTTCAGTGAGTGTCACAATTCTTCAGACAGGATTAAAGTCCGAGTGTGGTAAGTGCTGCTATTTTCAAAAATATATGCGTTATCATGTATCATTTTTAAGAATATGAAATATCTTGTATTCCTGGACATTATATCACATAAATATGAGATTTTTTTTATGTTAGCCACACTGGATGATACAATGTCAGTGAACATGGCCATTTCTTTGGTGTATTGGTTTTCATAAAAAAAAGGAAGCGTTATAAATTAAATTAATCTTGTCGTGCTAATACAAAATATATTGTCTTATTTGAAATGAAGTGATGATGATATGCAGCTTTGCACTGGGGCAGATGTAATGCATTTTTTGTGCATTTTTAAATGTAATTTCCTCATTTTAGTTTATATTTTATAAATTGCTATTGGTACTTGATACACTTTTTTCCTTTTATTTTAAATCAGAAATACAGGTTTAAATCTAACTGCAGGATTTAGTTTCTTGGAAGTTATACTGTTTTTTTTTTCATAGACTCAAATAAATATACAATAGATAACAAGATATACATAAATGTACAATAAGTAACCAGTTTCAGACTTACTTGACTAAAAAGGCATAAGAGTTTTAACATATGCTTTAATTGTATAAATATAAGGCCAGATCTTGTCCACTACAGGCGCAGAAACCAGGAGCAGCACTAGGTAGTCTGAAGTGCTGCAGTTGCTCTAGAAGTAGCATTAAAATCGTAAAGTTGGAAAGTATTTATGTTATTTTGGTTTCATTTCTCAGGTATCCTGTCAGTAATAGTTTCTCCATAAAATACTTACAGTTACTTTCCATCTTGCATTTTAAGGTTAGAAGCAGTGATAAGTAATTAACTGATTAAAATTGAAATGATCTGCATGTGACAAGTGTAGTAAATGTGTCTGGAAAATTTTTTAAATGATGGGATGATTTATTTCTTGTAAATTTGCTGAATAAATTAGCACTGGAGTCCATAACTAAGGGCATCTAAACCGCTTGGGGCTATGTAAACTAAATGATAGGGGGTAAGGGACTCGCTCTGTGAACCTGTCTATATGTAAAATAAAACCAAACTATTGACATCTTTTGAAGTCATAACGGTACCTGGTAGGACTGGTGATGATGATTTCTGATGGTCTAGCAAAGGGAGTATGTGGACATATAGGGAGTAAGTAATTCTAAAATGGTTAAGAACCACTGATAGAGTGGTTATTTTTATTTGTTTTGCAGTGATAGAAAGATTTACTTCAACTATGACATAGTAGTGACACACAGTAATTAGTGTGTAAGTATATAACTATACACGGAGCCACTGCAGTAAATCTGTGATACCAAAATAACTATACACGGAGCCACTGCAGTAAAGCTGTGATACCACAATGTGTAAGCTAGGAAAAATGTAGAAACAGCATTATTACTTAACGAGCACACAGTTGTGATGTTTCAGCATGAGCCTTAATCATGCAAAAACACACAGGACAAAGAAATAGAGAGTATGTGAGGAGGGATTGTGGAACCACATGGTTTGAACTCGTTATTCAGCTACACCTAACATTCTCCTCTCCCACAATCCCTCCCCACTAAGTTCCAGTCCCTTCTTACTTGTTACACATAGTTCAGAACCTTCTCACAGCATCACAAGGCAACTATAATCACATATTTCACCTTCTCCTGGCTAGATTATCATTGTATCACTCTCTCTCCCCTCCACAGTTTCCCCACCCACCACCTTCAGTTACAGCCCACCTATCACACATCCCAAGTCTCCATTTAAACACTCTCTGCACTCCACCATGCGCATTTCTGACACACAATGTCGGACAGACCACAGCTTCTTATAAGTTACAGCTAAGTGCTCTATTCATTTTATTTGATTTTTTTTAAACACACTATTCATGTGAATTTATGCTTATTTATCTCCGCTCTCTATTTCTTTGTCCTGTGTGTTTGTGGATGATTAAGGCTTATGCCGAAACATCATAACTGTGTACTCATTAATTAGTAAAACTGTTCCTACTTTTTTTCTAGTTTGTACATTTTGACATAGTAGCGGTTTTTGTCATGAGCTTTTTCAGAATTAGTAGATAATATTTTCATTTTTATCTTCCTTTTAGGGATGAAGATAATGATCTAAAGTCCAAGCTGCGACAGAAGCTGACCAGAGAATCTGATGATTTTTTAGGTCAGACCATTATTGAAGTCAGAACGCTGTCAGGAGAAATGGATGTCTGGTATAGTTTGGGTAAGTTATCGGTTGCAGATTTTGTACTCATGTCTTACCTTGCCTTGCATTGTTTTGTCAGTCATGGAGGAGGAAAATGCTGTTATAATTTGATGTTATGTAATCCTTCTGTTCTTATAACTGTTGAATTTCTTCTATTTATATAGAGTTGTATTTGTACATTTTTAAAATAAATGAACAGCAAACAAGTGAAATCAATATAATTTGTGACTGAACTATTTTATTGAATGATCCCCGCTGTAAATTGTTTGTGTCAAATTTCAGAAAAACGAACAGACAAGTCTGCTGTGTCGGGCGCAATTCGATTGCACATCAGTGTTGAGATTAAGGGTGAGGAGAAGGTGGCGCCATACCATGTGCAATATACATGCCTTCATGAGGTCAGTATTCAGTCATTGCTTTAAACTGAGTATCAGCTGATGGTGAAATTAAATAAGTCCTAAGTTTTGTCTGACTAAATTCTGTATCCTTCATGTCCAGAACTTGAGTACCAGTTCAGATAGACACACACACACAAAACTTGTCATTGCCACTTTCTGATCTTGTCAGATGAGGTCTTAAAAAAAAAAAAAGATCTATGCTAGAAACATGCTTTATATATATAAATACACCACAGAAATATAACCCCCCCCCCCAAAAAAAAAAACAAAAAACTAACAAATAAAGCAGTGATACATCCAGACACAGTGACGAAAGTACCGTTCATAAAAGATTTCAACAAACCAAATATCAGTTTACTGAAACATTTCTCCTGGCTGATTCTTCTCTTATCTGACTAGCATAAATGGCCACAGTAAAATAAACTATGTCTGCTCATTTAATGCTGTCATCTCTTGTTGAAATATTTATGAGACTATAAAAGGAGTTTTATAAAAACAGAAGATGCATGTGATAATAATTGAAATAGAGCTGGTTACAAGTGGAGCAGAGGTTACAGTCTCACTACAATACTAGAGACCAGCGTGCTGTGTTGAACTTCTGTATTAAAGTAGATCAGTGTCAGATAACTTTTTATGTTGACCTGTCTGTTTTCTTTAATAAAGGCATGATTGCCAAAACAATTGGGCTGTTGTCATTTTCTTATTTCTGTTTGTTTTTTACGTTATCTTCTGTTATCATTTCTCCACTGTCATTTTGTTATGTTTGTGTATTTTTTTTTACATTATCTTCTGTTATCATTTCTCCTCTTCCCTTCCCTTTTCTGTGAGTTTGTAAAACTGGACATGCACTTTTATAGAAATAAAATAAAATTTAGTTCAACAAATTATTTCATGTCTTGTCTTGCAGTTTATTCATTTGTCAGTATTTTGACAATTAAAGTCTTCATTAATTCCTTGCTTGTTCTGCAGAATCTGTTCCATTATCTGTGTGAGCAAGCTGCTGGAGAGGTTAGACTACCAAATGCCAAAGGGGTATGTCCACATAAAAAAATAAATTGAGAGATTGAGAGAGAACATTAAGAATAAGAGAGAAAAGGCCTGTATTATGTGTGCATAAGAAGCAGTATGGTAGGTTAGATGTGTCAGGGCAGATTATCAGTTGCTAGTAAATGAATGTTATGTATAAAATGTGCTTGTTAATAGACATCAGTGAAAACAAGACTTCAGAATTTAGCACTGGAGACTGCTTGGTGAAATTGACAATGTGTACGAGAAAGACCATTGGATATGACAAATGGATAAAGTACACACTAAGAGCAGAACATAAAGACAGAAAACAGATTAAAGTATAAAAGGTAACGGTAAAGGTAATCCTGTCATGCCTTAGAGGCACATAGGGATATGGTGTTACTGCCCGCATTAAAATGATATATTGATGATATCACTATTTCAGACTGATGAGTCTTGGAAGGTGTATTTTGATGAACCAGGGCAAGAAATAGTAGATGAGTTTGCCATGCGATATGGAATAGAATCGATATACCAGGCAATGACGTAAGTTTTTTTGCATGCTGCTATATTTCATCTTTCATTCAAGGCATGTTTAGAGGCAAATGATAGAAATGTATCATTCATCATCATCAGGTGCCATGATGACTGGCATTGGCTATTATAGTTCTTCAGAGTATACGATCCTTCATGCCGGCCATTAACTCACTTGGTGATCTCCTCTCACACCATCTCGTCAGACTGTCCAAAATCATTTCTCTTGGTCTTCCCCTGACTCTTCTTCCCTCAGTTTTTCCTGTGATATCACCACCAATGCATGGGTCAGTGACACCATGTCTTGTTTGACAAGGCAGGCTTTGGATATCATGCTCAGTATAATCATCTTCTGAAAATCAGGATATATAAGAGTAATGTTCTAAGTGAAAACATCACTTTGTGGAAGTGAAAGCTGGAAAATCACCAAAACTATAGAAAACAAGGTGAATTCTTTCCAGACTAAATGTTTATGAAGAATTAGAAGGATATTTTGGCCAAACATCATAAATAACATCTTATTGGCAGAAATGCAAATGAAGCCACTGACAGCAGTTATTGAGGAAAGACGCTGGCAATGGTTTGGACATGTGCTCGAATGATTGACAACTCACTACCAAAAACAGCATTAAGATGGACACCACAGGGGAACAGAAGTAAGGGTAGACCAAAAGAGACGTGGAGAAGAACAACAGAAAGGATGTTGAGCAATAGAGGGCTCACCTGAGCAGGAGTTGGAAAAAAAAGCAAAAGTCAGGGATTTGTGGAAAACCCTTGCAGAAGCCCCATGTGCCCTGGGCACTTAAGGTTCAGAGAGAGAGAGAGAGAGAGAGAATCATCTTCACATAGTCAGGTGGTTGGTCTGTGTCATCTCTTCTCATTCAGCTTTTTTGGTTATATTACTTAATACCAGAGTAGCACTATCTTCCAGTGTTTTATTTGTTTTTTATGACAACGGTCAGATACTGCCTACTGTTGATCCTTTCTTGTCATTTTTCAGTTTTTATTTTCCGTATCATTATAAGATCCATATTTGCTTGGTTAAGAGTGTTAGTAAAGGTTTGAAAAGTTGATTTGCCATTTATTAAGAGTATTAGTCAAGGTTTCAGAACCCGGTCATTATTCATTGAGAGTTTTAGTCAAGGCTTGAAAAGCTGGTTGTTATTCATTAAGAGTGTTAGTCAGGGTTTTAGAAGCTGGTTGTCATTCATTAAGAGTGTTAGTCAGGGTTTGAAAAGCTGATTGTTATTCATTAGAAGTGTTAGTCAGGGTTTGAGAAGCTGGTTGTCATTCATTAAGAGTGTTAGTCAGGGTTTGAAAAGCTGGTTGTTGTTAAGAGTGTTAGTCAGAGTTTGAAATGCTGGTTGTTATTAAGAGTGTTAGTTATGTTTTGAAAAGTTGATTGTTATTCATTAAACACAGGTGTGGCAAGAATTATGAACTAAATGACAGCCAGTCTGTCATAGACATGATCACATGTAGTGTCCTTAATAGTAATTTAGTATTAATTCATACATGCTTCAAGATAACACAGTACTTGGGACTTTACCAATTTCCAAACCGTATGCCACTCTGATACTATTAATCTAGTTTTATCACAGGATAGTTCTTAATTAATAATTATTTAATATCCATTCTGTGGTACATGAAAGTGTTACCACTGTTCATCCTGTTTTCCTTGCAGTTTTTTTGTTCTTCCTGTCCTTCATTTTCTTACAGTTTTTTTTTTTTTATCTACTTCATGCATTTCTGTTCACGCATTCTGTGGTTAGTTTATGTTATATACTGTTCAAAAAAAGAAACGCAACACTACTGTAATCGTAATGGACACCAAATTTCAAACTTGTATCGAAATTTTATTTTATGGAATTAATGTTTCAATTTTGGCTTGAAGAAACTTTAAGACTTTAACAATGATATGATGTTTATTAACTTTGGTGTGGACTTTTATTCTTTGCAACTGAGGCCTCCGTTTCAGTAAGGTGTATGGCCTCCTCTGGCCTGTATCAAAGAACAACATCTCCTTGACATGGATCTGATTAGCCATTGGATCTATTGTTGTGGGATGGCTGCCCACTCTTCCCGCAGTGCAAGAGACAACTGTCGGAGATTGGTTGGCGCCACATCTCGCTGGCAGGCTTGTCTGTTGAGTTCATCCCATAAGTGTTCTATTGGGTTCATGTCTGACGACATGGATGGCCACGGAATGGTCTGGATTTTGTTGTCAACAAAGAACTGGATGGGGAGTTGTGCCACAACGAGGTCAAGCGTTATCCTGCTGAAAAATTGACCCTGGTGCAGCCAGAAGTGGAAAGACGTGAGGACGAAGAATTTTAGCAACGTATTGTTGGGCATTGAGGCGTCCTTCAATTTGTACCAGGTCACTTCTTCCCCTGAAGTTGATTGTCCCCCACACCAGTACACTTCCACCACCATGTGGAGGAGCCTCATCCATGCAGTTCTGGGCGTAGTGCTCATGGACTCTGTGGTAAACTCTTCTTCATCTATCGTGTTGTTGGAGCAGAAAGAATGATTTATCACTAAACCAAACCCTTCTCCAATCATTCGCAACAGTCCATTCATGATGCTTGTTTGCCCACTGCATTTGGTTCTGTCAATGCTGGTCCATAAGAACAGGACCTCTGTAGGGTCTTCTAGCCCAAAGACCAGCATTGTGCAGCCAGTTCCTGACCATTTGATCTAAAATTCAATGAACTACTGTCATTGACTGGACTGTTGAGGACATAGATGCAAATCAATTCCTGAGGTGACACAGCCATATGAAGCGGTCTTTGGCAGGAGTTGTGACTATGGGTCTTCCACTGCGCATCCACTCTGCAACTGAGCCAATTTCTTGAAATCATCTCCAAAGGTGACTAATGGTGCTTCTAACCACATTAAATTGCCTGGCCACTACACTTTGTGACTGTCCGGTCTGTAAACATCCAATGATGATGAGTTATTGTTCTGTAGTGAGATGAGCCATACTTCCACATTGAATTTTCAAATGAATTGATTCAAGGAGCGTCAATCTTTTATAGACATTCAATAACATGGTCAGTGCATTTTGTGTTCGGTAAGTTTCACTGGATTCTCGTGAACCTGTCATGAGTTATTGTCAAAAATTCTGTTTTGACTGGTGTTGCTTTTCTGTGTTCATGAATCATCTGCTGAATACAATTCAGGTCAGCACGTGAAGTTGATGTCCAAGTGAATGTTTCAGGCAATTTGCCCTTGTCCTATCAGTTTAAATCACAACATCTTGTTTGTTGCGTTTCTTTTTTTGAATAGGATAGTTAAATATGTATGAAGTACATATGAGCCAGCTGTAATTATATTTTATTAAATTTTTGTATTGAAGCATTGTGACTTTAAGTATTTGCACATTGTTGAGATAGGCGTCTGAGTGGCAAAGTGGTTATTGCACTGGTCTCTCATGGCAAAGTTCGGGGGTTCAAATCTGGCCAGAGACACCCCAGCCACCCAGCTGTAGAAATGGTTACCTAGTTTCTTCTGGAGCTGGGGAAAGAAAGGTGGCCAGGTGTGATGTGACTACAGCATCATACCACCCTCTAGTGTACAGACAGGTCAAGGGAAATATGGGCACTAACACCATATCCCTATGTGCTTCTAAGGCATGGCAGGGTTGCCTTTACCTTACCCTACCTTTTCATTGTTGAGACAAAAAAAAAAAAGATAAAAAAATCACTCCACATTTTTTTCACAAATTTTGTTTCAGTGATAAACCATCAGTTGTGACCATATTTAGCTTGTAATAGATGTTTTAATGACTGTAGTTGTATATTCTAATGTGAGACATAATTGAATAAATTGACAGAAGAGAATATGACTATTTTTTTGTTGGTTTGAAATCAAGATGTATACTGTCACTTGTACAGATTACTGCTTATCTCCAAAATGCCTTTGTGTTACACTAATGTACTATAAAATAACTGATTTTGCAGGCACTTTTCCTGCCTCTCGTGTAAATATATGTGTGCTGGTGTACCTGCACTCATGAGCACACTTCTCGCCAACATAAATGCCTTCTATGCCCACACCGCAGCAACCACTGCTGTTTCTGCCAGTGACAGATTTGCAGCATCAAATTTTGGGGTGAGCTCAGAGGCATCATGGCGCATATTTTAGTCCATGTTTAACTTGTTTTGTTTTTTTTTTTTTTCAGTACAGTCTTCTTTACCATTCACCCTCAAAAAGGCAGTGACCTTTTTTGTGTTACTGTTACATGCCTGACACATCCAGTCAGCATATTTTTAGGACCAGGTTGTCTTCCTCTTTCAGTCTCTGTTCACTCATTCCAACAGCTGTCTGTTGGTGGGGGGAGGGGGCACATTATTTGGTTATGGTTCACCAACCTTGAAGCAGTCACTGAATTTTATCTTATTCAGCTTGAGTACTGCATCATCATCCCTCTCCAGCATAAGGTACATTTTAAATAATTTGCCAGAAAATGTCTGAAGCTAAAAAAATGGATGATGGTGAAATTGTAAGGACTGCTTTATTTTAAATTTGTGAGTTAGAAAAATTATGTAATAGTTTAATGTGTGCAATAAAAACAAAGAGATAAAATTTGAATATTTAATATCTTTTAGTTAACAGCATAGTGCTGATCTTGTGTCATTACTAACAGTGGAGACACAATGAGGGAAATTAAAAGGAGGACACCTATCATTCATCAGAAGCTAAAACAACTAAAGAAGCTGTGGAGAGGAGCAGACAGAACTACGAAAGTTAGGTTTTTAAGGACATGCATTTTTCCCAACACAGCACGTGCCTGTGAGACTTGGACATTTGACAAAACATCTGGAAAGCACATAAGTGCCTTTGAATGTAAATGCTATAGAAGAATCCTTCAGATATCTCGGACACAGAGAAGAACAAATGTATCCATAATATGAGAATTTATTGAAGAAGGTTGCTTTAGTGAAGAAGATTAAGCAGAGAAAATTTAAGTTTTTCAGACACTTAACGTAATGAGAATTTGAGAACACAGTCTTGGAAGGGTACATAATGGGAAAAAGAAAGAGAGGAAGACAAAGGTGATGATGACAATAAAACATTGTTGATGATTTGCCACTGGATGCATCAGCAGAAGGGCCTCTTGCTTACAACCAAAAGCCTTCAAGAGAGCTGTTAGGGAGAAAAAGTTCCACAAGGGATATGCTAGTAAATGAATGAATGAACAACGTATGAATTTATTGCAGTATTTTCTTGGTCATTTTGTCAAAAATATTTCATTGTCATGAAAGAATACTATAGGTCTTTATAGTTGGCACATATTCATTTTCCTGAAAATTTACTTTAAACTCTTGTCAATTTTGATTTTTTTTTTTTCATTTACAGTTGTCCAGAAAAAAAAAAAATTGTTCATTTAAATCAAGCTACGACTGTTTCTAAAGGTGAAGATCAAAACTTTATAAACAAATTAATTTGAACATTCTCTTTCTGTTGAGATGAACAAATATTTTGAAATTGTGACTCAAATTGAGATAAATTTTTTTTTTATTTGTTTCATTTAAGAATTGCAGGTTGTATTTGTTTGTCCTTGCATATTGTTATATACATATTTTGATCTTTTAATTTCATTTTGCTGCTTCTTCTTGAACAGAAAGAAAAGTTTGTTAAGTTGTTAGACCAGCTTCACAACTCATTACGAATAGATCTGTCTATGTATAGGGTAAGTAAAATAGTATTCCATTCTGTGTGATTCACCGAATACTAACATGCCAATATGGCACTAAAAAAGATGTATCTATTGTGTTTAAAGGTCAAGAGGAACAACTATGAATAAAAGTTAGTTACTTTCTCTCAGAATCATATTTGACATATTGATTTGAGAGACTACAATTTGTGTTCTGTGATACACTCAGAGAACAATACACCCAGGCACTTCCTTCTTCCACTGGACAACAACAGAACATCTGGACTCCATAATTCAAGCTTACGACACAACAGTAACTCAAACGTAGGAGCAGTCAAGAGTGTAGTTCATATTCAGTAGACAACAAATTTATTAATGCGGAAGATGTGGATGATAGATATGACGATGGCAGGAAAAACTGCTGTCATACAGCAATGACAAAAAGTGGAACATAAAAAACTTCCCAGGCACACAGTCCGTGCCATAAGGAAGAAACATTCTACCAGCAAACAGTTGCAAAAAAAAAATGCAATACTTACTAATGTCTGAAATGAATAACAACTTCCAGAATAACACTTCATCTTCCAGAATAATAAAGCACACAACAGCAAGCTCTGGTCCTAGCAAGGACACTACAACATAATTCCTATATACTGTTACAAGGAAAATCTTGTCTTAAAAAAGGACAACACAAGCACTACTACACTGAACTAGGACATGACTGAATTCACTACAAAACTAGTAATGACTTGCCTCTATCGCACAGTCTTCATACTCCGAATACAATCATCATAATAATCCTTAATAAGCTCCAAGTTCTTTTTCTTCTTCTTCTTCGTTCGCTTCTACCACCAAGACCACACTGTGATCCTACTGAATTTATGCCTGTGGTCCTCATTAGGTCCCGTGGTCTCCTGTGTGGTCCCCGAAAGGACCACACGAGATCCCTGAGAGGACCACAAGAGGTTCAGAGTATCGCAGGGCTTTAGCCTGTATTCTTGGTGGGTCTCTGAAGCAGTTTGCGTGACACCGTGGTTTTCATTGCACCAGTTTAGTCTAGAGTTGGACTTTCTCACCGGAAGACCTCGACGTGTTTAGGATATCAGTGCATCCCCGCTGGGTGAGAGACGGTAGCCCACCCAGGCCAGAGTTGGACCTTCTCACCGGAAAACCTCGACGTGTTTTGAGATACCCGTGTATCACCGCCGGGTGAGAGGTGGTTGCCCATCCAGTCCAGAGTTGGACTTTCTCACCGGAAAACCTCAGCGTGATTAGGATACGCAACATCCCCGCCGGGTGAGATGTGGCTGCCTATCTAGACTGCCCTGGTCCAGTGTCTCCAACTTCAGCATTTTGTGGTCATGGCCGCTACCCTTCCTAGTTGTGACCAGGATGGAGCTTTTGTCCAGGAGGACGAATCCTCGCCACTAGTGACTTCCACCCCTGGGTTGAGCCGGTTTAGGCATATTATCCCAGTTTGGGCATGTTTGGGACGTGACTGACCTCTAGAGCAGAGGTACTGTGACATGCATAGCCTTCAAGATTCACCCCTGGTGTGAGCCGGTTTAGGCATAATTCACCAGTATGGGTGTATATCAGGTGTGACCGACCTCTAGAGCGGAGGTGGCATGACATGTCTAGCCATCAAGTTCCACCCCTGGTGTGTGCCGGTTTAGGCATATTTCACCATTGTAGATGTATTTCAGACGTGGCCGGCCTCTAGAGCAGAGGCGCCGTGGTATGTGTAGCTCTCGCAGCGATACTACTGGACATACCGATTAAATTTCACTTTATCCTTTCTACCACCTTTTCACATCGGCACCGCTCAGCAACCTTTATTTCTTTTCCGCATTTTCTCTTCTTTGACCGGGAGGAGCTTCACTCCACGCGTGGCATTCGAAGAGTCTCGCCAGCAGTGTCTTAACCTCTGGGATAAGCCGGTTCATGCATTTCACCCGATATGACTGCACTCAGGACATGGCAGACCTCCAGACCAGAGGTGCTGTGATTTGACTGTTTGCTTCGCTTTATCCTTTCTACCACCTTTTCCGCAGTGGTGCTGCACGGCAACCCCATTTGCACTTTTCTTCATTGGCCGGGAGGAGCACCGCTCCACGCATGACAGCTGAAGAATCTCGCCAGCAGCGGGCTCCGAGTTCTTTTATATGACTCATATTTACTCCACCATCCTTCCAGAACTTTCACTCCATGCAATTCACATTCACGCAAAAAGATAACTGTTCTGAGCTTCACAAAAACACGAGATTCATAATTCATGGCCTGAACTTTCGTATGCAAAACTTTCGTTCCTAAAACAGACAAAACTCTAAAACTAAATTTAGACTGTTAAGTCAACACAGACATTCTAGTCATTGACACTTAAGAAACTTTCCCTAAGAAAACTCGCAATAATCACGAGAAATTCGCTACCTGGTAAAAATTACTAGAGCCAAGAAACTTTTCTCTCAGAATCCCGTGCAAAATAACATTAAGTGATTACAATTTTGTCTGCTGTTACAGACACGGACAGGCTAAATCAGGTGCTGAACTATGTGAACTATACAAGAGAAATAATGCATCTAAGGGACTTAAACATACATGACTCTACAATAATGTTTAATATTTCCGATCAGCAAAATAAATCGATCATAAATGATCTCATCTAAACAGCTTACTGTTACATAAGTACAGTGCTGTACTGGTCTTGTTCATTATGCTTGACAGTTGTGATTTTTTGTCATGATGTTTTAAGATGATATAGCAAACTGTTCTTTTATTTTGTTTCAGTAACTTCTGGCTTATACGTTCTAATTAGCATAATTCTTCCTTGTTTATTTTATGTGGTCAAAACTCTGTTGGTGTACATTCATGATTCAGTTTCTGCTAAATCACAAGCATTGTATTACTACCATTATTTTAACATCTATCACAGAAATAACAACACACCACTCTTTACTAGAGTCATTTCTTCCCACCAGCTGTTAGTGTTACCAACATTATCATCTTTCTTAACTGCCACACTGATCTTACTACAATTATAAGTCTTCTTCCATAACTAATTATAACTCTCAGCTTATCTTATTACAATTATAAATCTTCTTCCATAACTAATTATAACTTTCGCAGCTTATCTTATTACAGTTATAAATCTTCTTCCATAACTAACTTTCACAGTTTATCTTATTACCTCTTCCCCTGCCACAGAAAAAACCACGGACGTTCCCGTCCATGCCACACAGAAAGTGCAGTTCTTGATATGTATAGGGGGTATAGTTGTAAAAGTGAATGTACAAAGTATTTACACTTTAAAAGTATACATATGCATGAAAATAGTTGTAAATGTAACAAGATTTCATAAATGAAGAGTTTTTTTAGGAAAAAAGAAGTAGTGTGATGATTTTAGATGATAATTGTGTAGTGCTTACCATCAGCGATGCCTAGATGTACAGTGTTTACCATCGGCGATTTCCAGATCTACTTAAATTTTCGTCCGATCTCATCATGTGGTGGCATTCTCACTAAAATAATGTCTGTAGTTTTGTAGGGCTTCTCTAGTCCATTTAATAGGTCTAGATGTACTTGGGGTACATTCAGGAACAGTGGTCAGGTCATAGGACATGTCCTTATGCCTCCGAAATCACAATAAATATTGAAATTTCTCTATTAAAACATCCATTTTGCTCGGTTGTTAGCCACGCTTTGGATTGAACTATGAAAGGTCACCAGACATGCGCAGATAAATCGTGTACAATAAAAAGTTTTACAATAGTTTTACATTGCAGTGAAACAAAATCACTAACGACCATGGCAAGCACTAGACAAACAGGAAGTAGTCACTATATCGACCATGGCAGGGAAAGAATTACAATTATAAATCTTCTTCCATTAACTATTTCCCTACGCTGAGTGCTATATTCTTGCTTTGTTATTAATTATCCGCAGAATAACTTCCCGGCTTCAGATCCAGGTAGAATGAAAGATCTGAAATCAACAGTTGATCTACTCACAAGCATTACATTCTTCCGCATGAAGGTAACTTTGTTAGATTATTGTTGCTTGTGTTCCTTTCAGTTCAGAGAGGCAGAAGACAGTTAATGAAAATATATCTAAAAATGTTTAGTGGCAACTGCATGTCATTGCCATGTGAAATGTGTCTTCCCATTTCTAGACCACAGTGTTGTGAGGTAGGAGGGTCAACACATGTCTTTGCTGCCCCCCCCCCCACCTCAACCACCAAGGGAACTCTTTTCTTAAGGCAGATTGACCTAGTGTCAGTTGGTCTGAAAAAAACTATCCCAGTGCAGAATTGAACACTTCTTCTTCTTCTTCGTTCGCATTGTCTGTCTATATCTGCAGTCCTGTCTCTTGGATAAATTTCACTGTTTTTTGTAACTCATGTATGGAACCGTAGAGCTTATCTTCTTTAGTGGTTTCACTGGGCCAGTAATTATTTCTCAGTGTCTCGTAGTTGATGCAGTTCTGGAGGATATGTTCCACAGTTTGGGGCACCTGGGCACATGTACATAGATTAGTAGTACCAACCTTAAACTTTGTATACATATGACTTCGGAGTCGGCTGTGTCCTGTTCGGAGATGGAAGATGGTGACTTGTTCCTTTCTGTTTAGCATGTGATAGTCATCATGTGGTGGTGTTTGTGGCTTCCTGTAGGTTTTTATCATGCTTTTCTTCTGATTATAGGTGATTGGTATGTCTGGTTGCTCCATTTCAGTGCCCTCTTTGGCCAGATGGTCAGCTTTCTCATTGCCTGGTATCCCACAGTGGGAGGGAATCCATTGCAAAGTGACTCCATGTTGTAAGCCAATTTTTGACAAGGCATCTTTAAGGTCTGGTAGTTTGTTGCACTGAGGAGCTTCCAGTACTGACCTTGCATCTGTGAGAATTACTACAGGACATGTATCAATTCTGGAGTCTGATAGTTTTTCAACTGCAGCAATAATTGCTCTAACTTCTTCATCAAAGTTGTTTGCAATATTTACCAGTGGGTATGGAAATCTTGTCAATGGTGTTGTTTGGATATTCAATATATGCTCCTGCCCCTCCATTCTTTATGGCATTATGTGCAGATCCATCTGTATACACACGTATCCAGGTGTCACATGGATATTTGTCATCTAGAACACTAAGTGTGGCTGTTGACCTTACAAGGCTGGTTTGCATCTCACCATTCTGCACACCTTTCACTTCAGTCTGAATAGTTATTTGTGTATAATCTGCTTCTTTCCATGGTGTATGCTCTGGTACAGATGATAATGGAGCGACTACAGTTGGAAGGTCAGGTATCAGCTTACGCATACGCTTGGCCTGATGAATGAAGCTGCTTCTTTTAAGCCGTCCTAATGCCAAGTTATTGAATCTCTCCTTCAGGGGATGGCTTACAGAGCTAAGGAATTTTTCTCCCATGGTCATGACCTTTGTGTCTCTATGTTTCTTTAGCGGTTGAACACCAACTATTTTCTGCATTTCTACTGTTGGTGTGGACCTCATGGCACCTGTGATAATCTGTAGTGACTGATTTTGAACCTTGTCTAGATTATGCAGCGTAGTGTTTGATGCTGTGCACCAAGATGTTGAGCCATATTCTAAATGTGGTAGAATACTTTGCTGATATACATTCTTGAGGATTCTTTCACTAGCTCCCCATGTGGTTCCACTCAGTTTTCTTAATATGGCTAGTTTTCTTCTGGCTTTTGCTTCTGCATTGTTGGTGTGTTGCTTCCACATCAGTTTTGAGTCAAGAGTCACTCCTAAGTAAGTGAGTTGGTTGTCCATCCTTAAGGGTATTTCATTAACAAAGATCTTACCTGCTTTCTGTTTAGATGAGAGGGTGAACAGAGTGGTACTTGATTTCTCTGTGTTGATACTTACACACCATTTGTTTGTCCATGATGTCAAGATGTCTGCTGCTCTTTGGAGTCTCTGTATAGCAACTGTCGCATATTCATCTGTACACCACATGACCAGATCATCTGCATACAGTGCCGCTTTGATTCCATAGGGAAGTTCCTTGACCAGGTCATTAATGAATACAAGGAATAGTGTAGGCGAAAGGACTCCTCCTTGTGTACACCGTGTCGCAGAAGTACTTTCTGGCTTTTGTGTCCATCCATTACTACTCTAGCTCTTCTATTGTGCAAATAGGACTTTATCCAGTTGTATAGTCTTCCATTCACATTGCAGTTTCCTAGTTTCCACAGCAGACCTTTTTTCCATACTTTATCAAAGGCTTTCTTCAGGTCTATCCACGCTGCTAGTACAAGGTTTTTCTCTTGGAATGCATCCTCAATCTCTTGAGAGAGATAGGTCACTTGATCTTCCGTACTGTAGTACTGCCTAAATCCTGCTTGTTGTGGAACGAGGTTTTCACTTTCTAGGTACCATTTTAGCCTCAGGTCAATGATGCGTTCCATCATTTTGCATAGGCAGCTAGTGAGACTGATTGGCCTGTAGTTGGAGGCAGTATCACTGTTTTTCCCTGGTTTTAGCAGTGGTACCATGCTTGCTTCCTTCCAGATTTGAGGTAACTTACCTGTTCTCCAGCACATATTGAAAATATCCAACAGCTTTCCCATTTGCTGCCATTCCCAGGCTCTTGATCATTTCATTGGACACTCCATCTGGTCCTGGTGATTTCCTTGGTTTCAGTTTACTAACTGCTAGGTCTAACTCACTGCGTGTGATTGGTGCATCCATGACCTCCACTTTTCTGACTTGTTCCTCCTCTTTCTATGGCTCGATGCGCACTGTACGCTCCTTCTCTGGATGGATATCAATGTTGCAGTCTTGTGCAAACATGCGAGCAAAGTGATCTGCTACCTGCTTACCTGTAAGAGTTTTCCCATCCTCTATTAGTGTAACCTTTGTACTTCTTCCAGTACTCTCATCATTTAACTGTTTGATTAGTTTCCACAGTTTCCTTCCATCCTTTTCAAAATTTAGGGACTCTGTTTTCTCTCTCCAACTTTCCCGTCTGGCTTGCAGCTTTGCTCTCTGAAATTTGGCCTTAGAATGTTGGTAATTATTGTGGTGTTCTTGGCATGGTCTATTTTCTGCTTGCTTTCGAGCTGCTTCCACGTCATCATGGAGTTTTCCCAGCTCACTAGACCAGTATGGTTTATAGTCCCTGCGAGCTCCTCTGGGAATGGTTTCACGAGCGGCCTGAAGGATACAAGCATTGAATTCCTTCACTATGCTGTTAATATCCTTACCTTCTATGGACAGCTGTCCCACCAGGATACCTGTACAATGTCTGTACATTGTCCAGTTTGCTTTTTTATAGTTCCATCTGGGGAGAGGGCTACTGGTGTTAAGGAGTTCAGAATTGAACACAAAACCTCCTGGTCATTTGACAGAGATACTAACCACTACATCACCATGGCACCATGAAAATATATAGTGATAACAAATGTGGAAATGGATAGTTACTGAAAGAATAATTTAGGGTAATGTTGGAGAATATTAAGAAGAGTTTAAACTGACCAAAAAAAAAAGAGGGAAAAAATTTAAAATCAGTGTCTGAAGGAATAATAGTGTAACTGAAAGAACTAGAAAACAGTAAATGTACAAATAAGAAAAGTAACTTATATAAGCAAAACCAGTCAACAAAGACAAGAATAATAGAGTTTGCAATGAACATGTCAGTTATTAAAAAACAAGATGTTTACAAAGAGCTAATAGATTTTTTTTTTTTTCAAAGATGCAATTGTAGAAAATATCATTATGGATAGCAGAGAAATACTGAGGAGATGGGAGAAATACATAAGAGAACTTTATTACGATGAAAGGGAAGAAGTAAATATAGAGGGTAATAATGATGGACCACATACAAGTATATTAACTGCAGATGTTGAAGACCCTATATATACACCATATGAAAAACAAATAAGCACCAGGTCCAGATAACATAACAAAAGAAGAAATAGAGGCAGTTGGAAAATCTCGAATAGAAATAATAACAAAACTAATCAATGACATTTACAATAGTGGATATATTCAGATGATTTTCTAAAATCAATATACCCAGAAACCAAGAGCAATAGAGTGTGAAGATCACAAACCATCAGTCTTATGAGTCATATAACAGTTTTTTTCACATGATCATGAGGAGAATTAGGAGTAAGATAAGACCAGAAATTGTAGAACAATGCAGATTCAGTGAGGGAAAAGGCATAAGTAATGCAATATATCTCATAAGAACACTAACAGAATAGGCAATGGAAGTGAGAAAATATCTGTTTTATAGATTATTTCAAGGTGTTTGATAAAGTAAAACACAAAGAAACATACATATGTTAAAAGACATAAATATAGATGGAAAAGACCAGAGAATCATAAAACAGTTATACTGGAAACAAATAGCAGCAATCAGGATTGATAATAAAATAGGAGAGTATCAGAACATAAAAGTGGAAGTACCCAAAGTATGCATTTTATCACCTGAAATTTTCTCACTCTATGGTGAAAGGATTATGAGATACATTGAAAACATGCCTGGAATAGCAGTGAGAGGATACATCTTAAACAGTTAACATAAGCAAATGACATGGTACTGATAGCCCAAAGCAAAGAAGGGCTACAAGCCTTGTTAGACAAAATCATAGAAAAAAAGTGAGGCGAAAGGACTTAGTTTAAATAAAAAGAAGACACACATCATGGTCATATCCAAGGAAGAAATACCAGAAAAATGTTGCATCAAAGTAAAAGGCACAGAATTAAACCAGGTGGACAGATTCAAATATTTAGGAACAATAATAACACAAGACCGAAGGTGCGAAACTGAAATAAGGATCAGAATAGCCCAGGCCAAGTTAGCGTTTCTGAAAATGCAAAACATACTGTGCAACAAAGCTCTGTTGATGAACCCCAGAAAGAGAAGTATTCAGTGTTACATTGAACTGTATTATTATATGGATGCAAAGCATAGATGGTAACAAAGAGCGCTCAAAATCTGCTTAAAGTAGCGGAGATGTGGTTCATAAGAAAAATAATGAGAACACTATGGACAGCCAAGAAAACAAAAGAGGTTCTAACGGAAGCTGGGCAAAAGAGAGACATTATTTCAAAATTCAGAACATGACAGTCCAGATTTGTAGGACATGTTTTAAGAAGGGGCAAGCTGAAACATCTTGTGACAACAGGAAAACTGGAGGGAAAAAAAGAGGAAGACAAAGAAGCAAGATGGTTGGCAGACTAAAAGAGTGGCATAGAGCACAGTCCAAGACACATCTTACAGAAAGAGAAAAGGATAGATGGTTGTGGAATTCAGTGACGACCAAAGCCTTATTGGCATGGACCAGAGAGAGCAATTGTAGAAAAACATGACTGGCTGTAATCATTAATCTTGTGTGCATCACAAGGAACTTTAGTCCTCTGGGCAATCCAGCTATATGTTTCATAACATAAACTATTTTATAAGGTATCTCTAGAAAGGTAATATGTTTCCTTATTCTGACCAGCATGACATGGAGTCTCCCCTATGTTACCCTAGATGATTCTGCTGAACTAAACCAAACCCACAGCTTTCTTTCAGATTAGGATCCTAGATAAATCCTGCCAAGCTTGTCTCTATTCCTGTTCATGTGTGACTGTCAAGTAGTTATCATTTATGGCCATTGTAAGGTACTTCAGAGTGAAGGACACGCTAACACACATTTATAAATGTCTTAACCTGATATTTGGTGATGTCCTGTTCCTTTTTTTTTTTTATTTTCTTAATTCTCCCTGCTCCTCCTTTCCCAGGTGCTTTAACTGGTGAACCACCTTTGACAGACTGTGAACCACCTTTGACAGACTGTTTGTGAACCACCTTTGACAGACTGTTTGTGAACCACCTTTGACAGACTGTTTTTATCTCTGATTGTAGCAGCAGAATACAAGTCAGCATTCATGTCTGATTGGTATTCTAGTCCTTTCCATGATATCTTACAAAGTTTCTAATTTCCTCATTTGTTAAATGGTTATTGTATAATATTTCTGTGAATTATGAGAATATCAGATTATGGCTATAAATGGCAAATTACTTTGTGAAAGATCAGAGCGGTGATTAAAACATGGAAAATTGCCAATTTTTTAAGATATTTAAAGTTTTGCATTTTTTCATTTTTTAATGAATGTATGCTTTGCCTCATAATTACCAGGTGCAAGAGTTGACCAGTCCTCCTAGAGCTGGTGCAGTCGTGAAAGACTGTGTTATAGCTTGCATAAAGTCCACTTACAAGTTCTTGTTTGACAACTGTTCTGAGCTGTACAACAGAGAGTTCCAGACAGACCCAAATGAGCAGACAGCAGCAGATCAAGAGGGTCCTAGTGGGAAGAGCTTGCATTTTTGGCACAAGCTGATTGCCCTTATAGTGTCTGTGATAGAAGAAGATCGGAACAGTTATACGCCAGTGCTGAATCAGTGAGTGTGTTATTGTTGTTTAATGGAGTAGCGAAAGTACAAGGGAATGAGCCATTTCGTGAAAGTAGTTTTAATTAAAAGCAGGATCATCTAAAACCTGTGATCAAGATATGTAACAAAACTTCCTGACATAATTGCCAAATTTTGTCTAAGAATTTAATTCTTCATTTGTGAAATTAGGTTATTAATCTCTGAGTGGAAGACACCAGTACAATGTCTGGTAGACAAGACTTTATAGAAGGCACTGAACAGTTCACTGCTGCAGACTTTTTCATACAAACTTGGTAAACCTGGACACTTGTGTGTCTTTGTTTATCTGTACACATAGATATCATTTTTCTCCCTAGCCTATTTTTCTGTTCAGTTTGAAATTTTCTCAGCTTGGTTAGTGAATTTGAAATAAGCAATCTTAAGTTTGTTCTTTGATTTCTTATTAAACAACGCATATTGGTATCAGTGTTATTATTTAGTGTCCAGTAGTAAGGAAATCTCATCATCATCATCGCCTTTCACTCCCTTGAGAGCATAAGCCACGGATAAAGGCTCTTCAGTCATCCCTGTTCTTGGAATTATACTCTGCCTCCTTCCATGTGCATCCCTTGTCTCTGAGCACTATCATAATTTCTCTTCTCCAAGTAAGTTTAGGTCTTCCTTGTTTTCTATTTCCTTGAGGATTCCATGTCAGTGCCTGTCTTGCTGTGTTGGTGTCGGGTTTCCACAGAGTGTGGCCAATCCACCTCCACTTCCTAGACATGATTTGTAGGTTCATAGATTCTTGTCCTGCCCATTCCTAGACCTCCTCATTCCTGATCTTATCCTGCCATTTAATGTTTAAAATCCTCCTCAAGCAGTAGTTCATCTGTTGTATTGTCTTGGTCATAACCCAGGTCTCTGAACCATATAGTAGGATTCAGCTTCAGTATATTGCATTTATTCTGATTTTGTTTTTGCTAGGTTCCCCCAAGAGCTGGTTGTGGGACAAGTCAGTGCTTACATGATGTGGGATCAGTTCTCTCAAGATCTGTGCATTGCATTACAGCGTAAGTGTGAGGTGATCTCATCTTGTTTCGCATTTTAGTTTGATTGAAATGATAAATTGAGATGATTTCACAAATTAGTTTTACTGAGTTAATAAAGTTTAATGTGTGACAATTTATAAACTCTGTTCATATAATTTGGCTGAGTTAGTATAGTTATATATATATGAAGATTTATAGACACCTTTCATATAGATTGGTTTGGCAGAATTTAGTTAAATATAAGACAATATTTAAACCCCTTTTCATAGAGTAGTTTCGTACAGTGACAGCATCATTTTTAGATGTGAAACTTATGTATTTTAGTAAAAAGATTTTACATATTTTCATAGAGCAGATGACTGAGTTGCTCTTCTTATAAATTATTTCAGTATGTAAATATCAGTATGTCTTTCTTAAAGGCTTAATGGATTATTAAGTCAAAACTGCATTAAGTAGTTGGTTAAATAACCTAATTCAAGATTCACCTCATTTATTTCTGTAGACTATTATGGTATGTAACTCTTTTTTAACTGAAATATTTTGGACACATTAAACGTCATGATAATTTAGAGAAGACCGTATTGGAAGGATACATAATGGGAAAAAGAAAAAGAGGAAGACCAAGACGAAGATGGCTGCAAGACATCGTTGACGATCTGGAAATGGATGCAACAGCTGCAGGCCATCTTGCTCACAACCGAGAGGCCTACAGGAGTGCTGTTAGGGAGGCAAAGTTCCGCAAGGGACATGCAAATGAATGAATGAATGATGAACTCTTTTTTTGGGGGGGAGGGCTTTTTTAAAGGTTGCTAAAGTATCATCCTAAATATTTTATGGTATATGTTTAAGTTTGGGTTTATGAATCATTTGTGGAACCATCCATTGAAGTATTGGAAAAGTATTGTTATGAATTGTGCATTTTTCTGTCATGAAATTTTTGTGTGTGTCAATTTCAGAACATGAAGAAGAGAGAACATGTAAAAGTTCTGAATACATGAATCTCCATTTCAAAGTGAAGTGGCTTTATACCAAATATATCGCCGATGTGCCTCAATATCGTGGGTTAGTTCCAGAATACCCACGGTAGGTCAAAGCTTTGTCTATTTCCACTCTCTGCACTAATAGATAGGTACAAAATTGAGCAAACTGTGCACAGTGTGGCATGATAGAGCACATTATGTATGATATACCTTAAAGAATATTACACAAAGCACCTTAGATGTTAGAGAAAGAAACATAATGAGAGAATGAATATGACTTCATTAATTATGGGAGAATGAGCAACCAGAGAAGAGGTGCAAGGTAACTAAGTTTATAGTTTTCTTACATTGTCCTTTCATGCCACAAATAGATTGTAATTTAAGATCACAATACTAACAATTTTGAATGTTTCGTGATGATTGATCTGTCTTATTTGTTTGAAAAAGGCCATGTTTACTTATGGGTGTAAGTTAGGTTGAGATTCTCAGTATTGGCTATATGAATTTCTTTCCATTAATATTAGTTTCATTGCTTTTATATAAGATTTTATATTTCTTGACTTGAGCTTGCTAATGTAAACATATGTGTAAAATTAATGGAAAATTTGTTTTGAGATTGTTGCATTTTTTTTTATTCTGCATTTTCTTATGTTCATTCATACTATATTTTTATGCATTCACATTTTAAATAAGCTACAACAGCCATGAATTACAATTATGAAATCATGTTTTATAGCAGAAGCAACATTCATTTTCTTCTACTGTTGATAGATGGTTTGAACCATTTGTGATGCAGTGGCTCAATGAAAATGATGATGTGTCCATGGACTATCTCCACGGTGCCTATGATAGGGACAGGAAAGATGGGGTAAGTGGCTTCTCTCATAATCAAGTTTAAACATTATCATGTAGCAAGTGGAGAAACAGAAAAAAATACGTCTTTTTATGCATTCGTCCTTTCCTGTTCACTCCTTTAGGAAGCATAAGTTAAGATGAGCCATTCTCTTCATATCTGTCTTCAGCAGTCTGATCAAGATCTGTGTGTCTTCCTTTAGATGTCAATAAACAAGATTTGCAGAATTTGAGTCATAGTCGTTTTATTTGTGATTCTTTACTTCTTCACAGCCCTTTGCTGTGTGTTTTATTTGCTGTTTAATAATTCATATTATCATCTTTTGGAAACCTCTGTTAACTCTTCTCGTGCCAGAGGAAGAAGCGCGGACGTTCAGATGGGTGCCAGAATAAAAGTGCGGGTCTTGATCTGTATTGGGGGTATAGTTGTAAAATGGAATGGAAAACAGTATTTACATGTACTTCCGTGTACTTATTATGTTTCAAAGTATAACTATGAAAAGTATAAGTATGAAAATTTCATAAATGCAGAGTTTTTTAGGCAAAAAGAAGTAATGTGATGTTTTTAGACAATGACTGTGCCCAGCTCACCATTGGCTAGGTCTAGATCTACATTACTTACCATCTGAGATGTCTAGATCTTCTTGTCGATCACGTATTGTGATTCTGTGTTGCATTCACGCTAAATTAATGTCTGAAATAACCTCCTAACTACTTCTCCAGTCGTCTAAATATGTCTATATCTACTTGGGATACATTCAAGAGCAGTGGGGTGTCACAGGCCATGTCCATACCCCTATATACATCATCAAAAATTGAAAATGTTCAATGTTTCTCTTCCTTTTTCTCGCTCAGCATCGCTCGTAACTAAGCACTCTTTCACCATTTTGAAAAGTGTCACCGGAAACACGGACGAAATATGTACAATCTAAATGTTACACCGGTTGTTTTATCGAAACAAATGAATCGTCGCTATAACGACTATGGCACACAGCTCAGTAACGAGAAGTTCTCACTATAGTGACAATGGCATGGGAAGAGTTAATTCTAATTTTGCATACATATGAGTGATGTCCTTTTCATTTTACAGTTCCAGAAGAGCTCAGAACATGCTCTGTTTTCTACTTCGGTTGTGGATGTGTTTACACAGCTTAACCAATGTTTTGATGTCATCAAGAAGCTTGAATGCCCAGACCCTGAAGTTGTGAAAAATTACATGAAGAGATTTGCAAAGGTTTGCATCATTCAGTTACATGTGACTGATACATATTTGTACATTTTTGTGAAAACTGGGTTTTTCTCAGATTTTTCCAGTTTCCACCAATTTCAGTGTTTTCTTCATACTTGGTTACAGTTTCAATATTCCCTCAGAAAATGGAAATGTCTTAACCCAGTTTATTTTGGCAAAATTTTTTTTCAAGTTTAGCAAAGTACTGTATTTGCTAGATGTAAAATATCCATTAAAGTTCACAACTTTATACATTTATACATGTATATCAGCATAAGAATGAAAGGTATTATTATTATTAATGTAAACATTCTAGTCGGTATTAACTATCTCCTATTTTGTAATTGCTGCTAAATCAGTCTTCAAGTTTGTTCAGGTTTTTTTCCCTTCCCTTGCATGAAAATTATATTTCAGACTGTCAACAAGGTGCTGCTAGCTTATGCAGATATTGTGAGGAGAGATTTTGAGAAATACACAAGTCGGCAAAAAGTGGTAAGTTTTGTCTTGTGCTGTCTACCTGTAACTGCAAGCTGGTATTCTTTGCAGCCGATGCTGTGGGGGTGTTGAGGCACAGCATTGTTTCAGTTTGGGAGTGGGTTATGGCAACTATTTTTTCAGTCCTGGAGTGCAACTAAAAAGTAGGAGGTATGCATTACTTCTTTAGCAGGCCCCACCACCATGGGGACTATGGCAATCCCTGCCACATTAGCCAGGCTAGGCCTGTTACTTGGGGTATCAACGGAGAAGTGCGACAGGGTCTTGGTCAGCTATGGTTCACTAACCCTGATGCAGTGATATCAGCTATGGGTTGCTGCTTGCCTAATCGGACAGCATCTTCACACCCAAAATGGTAAATGTAACACAGTAAAGAAAAACAGTGGAATCTAATTGGATTGTTTCACAATGTGCAGGAGAAAAAGTCATACAATGGAAAATGTAATAATAAAATTACATGTAGAAGTAAGAATGTTTTAGCTAAGATTTTCACAGCCTACATGTACTTTCTGATACCAGGTAGTAAGACTTCAAGCCTGTAGGTACTTTCTGATGCCAGATAATAAGACTGAAACTCTGCAGGTACTTTCTGATATGAGATAAGGTTTGACATCCTACATATACTTTCCGATACCAGCTAAGATTTCGCAACCTACATGTACTTTCTGATACCAGATAAGATTTAACAGCCTACAAATGCTTTCAAATACCATAAAACTTGTGCACCCTATTTCTATACACAAATGTACTTTATTTTTTTACCTTTATTTTTTTTACCTTTTTATCAGCAGCTTCTCTATTTAACCTTGATCATGTCTTCATCTAATTTGAACTTCCCTGTGGAGTTCAGCTTCATTTGTCTCTAGCTCATTCCATTTCTACCCTTGATTATTTTTAACAGCCTTCTTGTTATTTTTCTTGATGTTTCTATTCATCTGTACCACAGTCTATCATTTGGTTTTTTTTTTTCTATGGCTTTTCCTGCTTCTTCTTCTTCTTCTTTTGCTTCTACTACCAAGACTGCCCTGTGATCCTACTGAATTTACACCTGTGGTCCTCGATAGGTCCCATGATCACCCCGTGTGGTCCCCAGAAGGACCACATGTGATCCCCAAGAGGACCACAAGAGGTTCAGAGTATCGTAAAGCTTGAGCCTGTATTCTTGGTGGGTCTCGGAAGTGGGATTGCATGACATTGTGGTTTAGTCTAGAGTTGGACTTTCTCACCGGAAAACCATGACATGTTTTGGATATCAGTATATCCCCACTGGGTGAGAGGTGGTAGCCCATCCAGTCTAGAGTTGGACTTTCTCACCGGAAAACCTTGACGTGTTTTGAGATACCCATGTATCGCCGCTGGGTGAGAGGTGTTGCCCATCCAGTCCGGCATTGGACTTTCTCACTGTAAAACTTCAGCGTGATTAGAATACGCATACATCTCCACCAGGTGAGAGGTGGTTGCCTATCGAGACTGCACTGGTCCAGTGTCTCCGGCTTCAGCATTTTGTGGTCGTGGCCACTACCCTTCCTAGTTGTGACCAGGATGGAGCTTTTGTCCAGGAGGACGAATCCTCAACACTAGTGACTTCCACCTCTATGTTGAGCCGGTTTAGGCATATTATCCCAGTATGGGCGTGTTTAAGACGTGGCTGACCTCTAGAGGTACCGTGGCATGCGTAGCCATCATGTTTCACCCCTGATGTGAGCTGGTTTAGGCATATTTCACCAGTATGGGTGTATATCGGACATGACCGACCTCTAGAACGGAGGTACCGTGACATGCATAGACATCAAGTTTCACCCCTGGTGTAAACTGGTTTAGGCTTATTTCACCAGTATGGGTGTATTTTGGGTGTGGCCAGCCTCTAGAGCAGAGGTGCCATGGTATGAGTAGCTCTCGCCGCGATACTACTGGACATACCGATTAAGCTTCACTTTATTCTTTCCATCACCTTTTCTCATTGACACCACACAGCAACCCTAATTGCTTTTCTGCATTTTCTTCCTTGGTCGGGAGGAATTTCACTCCACGCGCGGCGTCTGAAGAATCTCACCAGCAGTGTCTTAACCTCTGGGTTAAGTCGGTTCAGGCATTTCACCCGATATGAGTGCACTTAGGACATGGCTGACCTCCAGACCAGAGGTGCCGTGATTTGACTACTGTTTACTTCGCATAGTCCTTTCTTTCACCTTTTCCACAGTGGTGCCATGCGGCAACCCCATTTGCACCTTTCTTCACTGGCCAGGAGGAGCCCCACTCCATGCATGGCAGCTGAAGAGTCTCTCATCTACCCGAAGCGTCTGGTTTTCAGGCACCAAATATTCGCCTTTGCCCCTTCTCCTGTCAGTTTAAATAGTTCTGCCAGGAGCTGGACTTGACTGTCAGAGGCTATTTGAGACGCACACCATTGGAATGGAGAGCATATCCTCCACCTCATCTCCGGCAATAACAGTCCTTAGAACCAATGGCTTTTCCTATTTAATATGGCTTTCAGAGTACCACTGTGACTTCTGATATGTTCAAGATACATTAACTGTGACATGTAAGTTCTAATGTTTTTTTTTTTTGTATAATTTTTATTTTCATTTTTTTTCAGTATTTCTAAATATCTTTTCTATGCACAGATTGAAAGAGGTTATCTTATAAAGCATTTTCCAGCAGGTTCTGACAAGCAAATTCCATGCAGTTTTGTATCTCCAGAATGAAGTTAGCTGTCAGTGTTGCATTTTATTTTTAAGAAATCCAGAAATTTTCTTTCATAGTCTTTTTTTTTTTAGTAGTTCCAGATATATATATATATGAAACTTTACTGTGGAGAGCAGAACAACAACACAACTCCTTCAGATCATCAGAGAAAGTACCCTTCCCCCTCCCCCAGACAAGTGTTTTGGCCCTGTTAAACTCCTGACACTCTAAGGGGGGTGGGCCCCTCTGGTTCATGACTCCCAGAGGTCTTGTGAGTTATTGTTTTTTTATTATCCCAGGATTTAGTCCATGATCTTCCAGTTTGCACTGCACTTTGACGTGCATCTTTAGCTATCCAGCCACGGAGGACTGGTATTGGTTGTCAGTCAGTCAGTCATTTGCATGTCCTTTGCACAACTTTGCCTCCCTAACACATTTCCTGTAGGCCTCTCGGTTGTAAGCAAGATGCCCTGCTGCTGATGTATCCATTTGCAGGTTATCAATGATGTCTTGCAGCCATCTTTGCCTTGGTCTTCCTCTCTTTCTTTTTCCTATTATGTACCCTTCCAAAATGGTCTTCTCTAAATTCTTGTGAAATTTGATGTGTCCAAAATATTTAAGTTTTCTCTATTTAATCCTCTTTACTAGCCAGCCTTCTTCAAAATTAAGTTCTTGTAGATGGATATATTTGTTCCTTTTTGTGTCTATGATATATGAAGAACTCTTCTGTAGCATTTACATTCAAAGGCATTTAAGTGTTTCTCAGCTGTTTTGTTAAGTGTCCAGATCTCACAGGCATATGTTGTGATGGGAAAGATGCTTGCCCTTAAAAAGCTTATTTTTGTAGTTCTGTCTGGTCCTCTCCACAGCTTCTTTAGTATATACATCATCATCATCATCATCAGGTGCCGTGCCGACTGGCGTTGGCTCTTATGCTTCTCCAGAGTACCCGATCCTTCATGCAGGCCATCAGTTCAGTTGGTGATCTCCTCTCACACCATCCCATCAGACTGTCCAGTATCATTTCTCTTGGTCTTCCTCTTGATCTTCTTCCTTCTATTTTTCCTGTTGTTATAATATTTTCAATGCCCCCTCTTCTCATTGCATGTCCTATGAAAGTACATTGTCTCTCTCTTATCTTTCTGACAAGGTTTTTTGTCTCTCCAGCTCTTCTCATACATTCTTCATTAGTTATTTTTGCTGTCCAGGGGATTCGCAACATTCTTCTAATAAACCACATTTCTGCTGCTTCCAATGATTTTTGTGCAGACTTGCCTATTGTCCATGGTTCACTTCCATATAACAAGATAGGTTCAATATAGCATTTTAGGACTCGTTTTCTAACATTCATTGATAAAGATGTGTTAGCTAATATGTTTCTCATTCTCTGAAATGCAGTCTTTGCTTGGCCTATTCTGTTCCTAATTTCTGTTTTGCATTTCCCATCTGAAGTTATTACTGCTCCAAGGTATTTGAATTTCTGCACCTGCTTTAGAATGGTTCCATTTAATTTTATACTGCATGCTGGTGGATTATGTTTCTTAGATATAACCATAGTCTCTGTCTTTTTGATGTTCAGAGTAAGGCCTTTCTGTTCACTTTCTTTGGCGACTTTATCCAAGAGATTTTGCAGGTCTTGTTGGTTCTCAGCTATCAGTACTGTGTCGTCAGCATACCAAAGGTTGTTAATATTGTATCCTGCAATTTTTATGCCTGGTTCTGTGATGATTGTTCTTAGAATATTCTCGCTGTACAGAGAAAAAAGGTCTGGAGATAGTACACATCCTTGTCGCACCTCTTGTTTTATAGGTTGGTATTTTCCAATTCTATTTTCAACTCGAACTGCTGCTTCTTGCTGCCAGTATATACATATATTTATTTATTTATAGATGTGTGTGTGTGTGCGTGTGAAAACAATGGTTTGGTATCTTCTTATCCTCAGGCCTGCATTATGATGAACAACATTCAACAGCTGCGGGTACAGCTAGAGAAAGTGTTCGAGTCCATGGGAGGAGAGAAGGTGGGCATCAGGACCAATAAACTGGGACAATTAAATAACTGAAGATGAATAAGATAAATGTAGTTAATTGTGGCATGTTAATATCATTCAGTAGATAAATTGTTGCAGTCTTTGATTAACACATAGAGTTAAACCTTTTTACATTCACATTTCCACCTGCTTTATACTACTCATGCAGTCTTAGATTAACACATAGGGTTAAACCACATTCACACTTCCATCTGCTTTCTACTACTCATGCTCAACTTTCTTGTCTTAGCACCATGACTTCACTACAGTTTTTTATCCCTAGGTTTTAGCTTTATCTGCCAGCCCTCTCCATGCTTCTTATTTAGTATCTAAAAGATATTTATAGTTTCCATGTCTAAGCATCCTAACCATGCAGTCTTGTCCCCTCAGTCTTCTCTATTCTTTCTTAACCCCCCCCCCCCCATATTGTTCTTTGGCTGTTAATACCCACACCACCTGTGCAGCCTTTATTTTAGGCTATAGGTATCCAGCTGGTCCAAGTTGCTACCCTTTGCCGTCTCTCAGCCAATTGCTGGCACCTACTTTGTATTTACATCTATCTGGGTGCATTTTAATGCCATCTTTTGTTCTAGGAGGATACCAGAAAGCTAAGTTTTTCATCTGGTTTCCATGTTTTCTATGTGTTGTTTTGTTCTTGTATGTAATCCTTGAAAAAAAAAAAGGCTGACACCAAAATACTGGATGCTGTATGTTCTTCATTTATACATGCTCATCTTAGTTTCTGCCGTTTGTGTTTCTGCTCACTTTCCTCACTCCTTCAGATTACCTTTCTTACCAGAATCAGTTTTACTGCAATCATCATTTCTTTCAATTATTTTAACCACAGTTAAGGTTAAATGAGAATTGATTCATTTAGTTTTGATAAAGTGAAAGTACATTGTTTAAAGTTTGTTTATGCTTGGCAACAGTTAGAAATTGTTACAATCTTTTTTAAAAGAAAATTGTTTTGTCTATCCACTCTCAGCTGGATGCAGATGCAGCAAACATTTTGAATGAGTTACAGCAAAAACTTAACGGTGTCCTTGATGAGTTGTGCTCGTTGTTCTCGAAAAGGTCAGAAAATGATGTCTTTCTCATTATGTCTTATCTGCTTTGTTCTGCCTTTAGATTAATAGCAGCTGAAGTTAGAATATGTGAAATTTAGCGGAAAAAAATGAATGTGCATTAATATGGTTTTTTTTTTTAATTTTCTCTAATCCCATGGTTCCCAGTCTGTGGTCTGTAAATCTCAGAGCATTACCAAGTAGTTATAGGTTTAGTATTAATTGTCTTCTATTAAATAAAAACAAAGGTTCCTGGTGGTGTGATATTACAAATAAAATGGTGGTCCACGACATATGTAGTTGGAAAAGTGGTCCTTGGATGTAAAAAGGTTGGGAACCACTGTAGTAGATAAAAGAATTTAAATAACTGCCAATTTGAACAGTTTTTTTTTTTGGTCAGTTTCTCTGAAAACTTTTCAACATTGAAAAAAAAAGTTATTTTTTAATCTTCACAGAAGATATGAAGCAAATCAGTGTTCACAGAAGTGGTCAGATGTCATGTCGAGAAAATGTTGCTGTCTAAATTATAGAGGGTGCCCCTAAAAGAACTCATGAGACTAAATTGCTAGCATTTTATACAGAATGTAACATAGAAATTTACTTCTACAAACATGAAAAGCTGCATTCATTATATATAGTTAATGCAGCTCCATGCGAGCACCATTCGCTGTCACGGAGATCCCTTATGGGAAATCCATTTCTGTCAGCAACACAGGTAACCATAGCCAGAGGATGAATGAATGAATGATCTTTATTTTTAAAGGGTAAAGAATTGGGCACGCAGGCCCGTCTTACATTCTGCCCTTCATCACTCCTTCTTTCATTCTTCCCACACACTCGATCTAATACAAGTATACAAATTACATTAGGAAAAAAAAATATATAAAAAAGTGTAAGATTAAATTATTACATTCAGGGTAAAAGAGAAGAAGTAATTAACCTAAAATTAGTCATGTGAGGAAGCACAGCAAGGCTGCTGTAATTCACCAGCACAGAGGTAGGGGAAATTTTAAACTGCACACAGTGTCTTTTAAATACCTGTAGAGGAACTACTTTGGTATAAAATCAGGACTTTGTTCTGCTTCTTCCTTGAAGTGCAGTATGTGTATTGTCAGCAGAATGTGCAGAGACTCCATGTTGCTGGGAAATTAAGCTCATACTATCCACAGTCTGCTTAAGTGTGAAGTATTTGTGACAGTGTTCTGATGATGTCACACTACACATTGACTACTACAGATGAATATCACTGTTGTATGAAGATATTCTGAGCCTTGTGCCCCACAGTTATACCCCAGTAGTGTAGAAAGTTACCTTTGTAGAAAACAAACCTTTTGAGGTAACTCTTATCCTCAGTAACATGATCCAGTGCAGAAGTAGTGAAATGGATTTTTATTTGTGAATTGTTTGCTCAGATCTGATGAATATAGTTTTAGTCATTTGTAGTTCAACATAAAAAGTCATCTAACAGCTAAGACAGACAATGTTTTAGATTGATCTGTAATATCAGACATATTCATTCTTCTATTTGGTCTGTCTCTCAAGATGAGTGTCCTTTCAAAACCAGATCTGCTTATGAGAGCAGCTAATGTTTTCACATAAAAGATTTATCACTCTGAGTTTCTCAGTCTCCAAAGATCTTTTTCAGATATGCTCCAATTCTTATATCTTATATCCTTCCCATGCCATTAAACATCAAATAGGGCTCGCAAGGTAGTTTGCCAATTTCTCCTGTCTTCGGCGAGTCTTTTAACCTCATCAAGGGATTTTATGCCTATTAATTTGGCCTCTCTTAACAATGTCCTCTTCAGAGTTTCACGAAGTCTGCCTCTTTTTCTTTGGCCTGTTGTGTTCCATTTTATAGCTTGTTTTGGGATTCTCTGACTGTTTCTTCTCATCACATGACCAACATATGTCCATCTCCTTTTCCTGATCACCCATGAGTGCCATATGTTATTGTTCAGTCATCTGTCTTATCTCTGCATTGTTCTTGAATTTGTTCCACTTGATGCCGAGTATTTTTCTTAGGCATTTGTTTTCAAAAGAGTCTAATTTCTTGTCTATTTCTTTAGTTGTTTTCCAGCTTTCACATGCATAAATGAGGGTGGATATTACATTTGAATTGAATAGTCTTAACTTGGTTTTTGTGCTTATAACTTTTGAATGCCATATGTTCTCAAGATTCTTGAAGATCGATGGTGCTTTTGCAATTCTAATTCTAACTTCCTTTCTGGTGCCACCATCCTGGTCTATGTAACTGCCAAGATATGCAAATTGATTGACTTCTTCAATATTTGTCCCTTCTGTGTGAATTTTTCCATTTTGATTAATGGGAATTTTCATTATTTTTGTTTTGTCCTTGTTAATTTCAAGTCCTATTTTGCTAGCCAGTGAAGACAGGCTACCTGTTTTTTCTTGCATGGAATTCACATTGTTACTGATAAGAGTTATGTCATCAGCAAAATCAAGATCTTCTAGTTGGGTCTCATGTACCCAATCAATACCTGTGTTACCCATGCAGCATTGTTTCATTATGAAGTCTACTGTAATTCCAAAAAGCAAAGGAGACAGTATACATCCTTGTTTCACACCTGTTTCAATCTGGAACCATTCACTCATCCCTTCTTCTGTTTTGACTGCACAAACATATCATTGTAGAAGTCCTTAATGGTGTTGACAATTTTACATGGTATTCCATATAGACTTAAAATTCTCCACATTGAATCCCTATGTATACTATCAAATACCTTTTTAAAATCTGTGAAGTTCAATATTAGTGGTTTCTGCTTTTCAGTATGTTCTTCAAGTATTATTCTTAGTGTAAAGATCTGATCGAGACAGGTTCTCTCTTTTTGAAATCCTGCTTGTTCTTCTCTCATTGCTGTATCCACTATATCTTTAAGTCTATTCAAAATGACCTTGCAGAATATTTTTGACACAACTGATATTAAGGTTACTCCTCTCCAATTGTTACAGTCGCTAAGGTTGCCTTTTTTTAAAAATATTTTAACAATGATTCCTTTTTTCCATTTAGAAGGGACCTTTTCTTCTTTCCAAATCTTATTATACACAGTAGTTGTCTCATGTTGTCACTATTGATAGCTTTTAACATTTCAGGTGTTATTTCATCTTCACCTGCAGGTTTGTTGTTAGCCATTAAATTCACTGCTGTTTCAGTTTCATGCAATGTAATTTCATCTAGGTTGACATTTAGTTGTGGGGCTGGTAAGTCGGTTTCAAGATTTAACAATTCTTTTGGGTGTGGTCGATTAAGTATTTCTTGGAAGTGTTCAGCCAATCTTTGCTTTTGGTCTTTACTTAATGTTAATAGGGTTCCAGTTTTGCTAAGGATTGGTCTTTCTTTAGATGTAATAGTACCTGTTAGCCTGTTATATAAAGGTTTGCTGTCTCCTGTTTTTGCTGCTTTATCTGCCTCTTTTGCCATATTGTCTATGTATTCTCTTTTATCCCTTCTAGCTGAACTTTTTACTTTCTTGTCTATTTCTTTATATGTTGTTTTCACCAGATCTTTTCCAAGGTCTGTTCAACATGTCTAATTTGGCTGCTCGTCTTTCATGTATGTACTTCTATGTGTTTTCTGATATCCATGCTTTTCTGTTTGGTTTTTTCAGTCCAGCGCTTGCTTTTGCTGCTGTGATTATGGCTGTGCTGTAAGAATTCCAATTACAGTAATATATATTAATGTACCATATTTCAAATAATATTTTGCTTTCCTTAACATCTTTTTTGGGGTTTTTTTTTCAAAATACAGCCTTGAACCTCAGATCCAACAGAGCATGCAAGAACTGGGTACCTTGCTGCTCAAAGTGAAAGGTGGAGGTCAGGTATCCTTGTCTCAGCCTAGTCAGAGGTCAAGCATTCAGCATGAGTCAGACATGGTGCTCAGACCTTTAATGGATCTTCTAGATGGCAGGTGATGCACAAACCAAGATACTGTCACTTTTTTAAAACCACTAGGCCCAGAAAATTACTGCTGAAGTTATTTCTTACTTTGATTTCATTTTGCTTTGTCAAAGATAGAAATTAACTGCTTGAAGACCTGCATAATTTACTCACCTTGGCATTTTTTTTTATTTCCATGTACTTATTTTTTCATTCAGTCCATAAAATCTGTTCCTTAATGAGACAGTCTTTAGATCATTTCCATTGCCATTATAGCAGAGAATTGAGGGCTGGATGTGATACAGATGATAGGAACAGAAATGTTAGATGTAGTTGTTTATCAAAGTTTGTTTATACCCTAAGGCCAATTTAATACTGAAAATAATCGTATGGTTTATATATGTGCCTATGGGAATGGATGCAGCAGCGGCAGGCCATCTTGCTTACAACCGAGAGACCTACAGGAGTGCTGTTTGGGAGGCAAAGTTCCGCAAGGGACACACAAATGAATGATGATGAATGATGATGGGAATGTTCCTACTTCATCAAAGTGACAGTGCCAGCTGTTACAATACTACATTGTTTGCCTTATTTTTGGTCTTCCAAAACACACCTGATTATTAAGATAAAATGTAAAGCTATTCCTGTCTTGTGTGGAATACACATAACACTTTATCTTTGCCAAAGAAGTGTGAAACACACATAATGCTCAACTTTTACCAATAAGTGTGAAGTACACATAACGCTCAACTTTTGCCAATAAGTGGGAAGCACACATAATGCTCAACTTTTGCCAATAAGTGTGAAGCACACATAACGTTCAACTTTTGCCAGTAAGTGTGAAGCACATATAATGCTAAACTTTTGCCAAAGACGTGTGAAGCACAAATAATGCTAAACTTTTGCCAATAAGTGTGAAGCACATATAATGCTAAACTTTTGCCAAAGAAGTATAAAGCACATATAATGCTAAACTTTTGCCAAAGAAGTGTGAAGCACATATGCTAAACTTTTGTCAAAGACATGTGAAACACATACAGTGCTAAACTTTTGCCAAAGAAGTGTGAAGCACACATAACGCTGAATTTTTTTGCCACAGAAGTGTGAAGCACATACAATGCTAAACTTTTGCCAAAGAAGTGTGAAGCACACATTATACTGAATTTTTTGCCAAAGAAGTGTGAAGCACATACAAGACTCAGCTTTTGGCAAAGAAGTGAGAAAACACACACAACACTTTAGAAATCCCAGAATTAATTGCTGTACTATTTGTTTAGGTGAAAAAAATTGTCTCATTTTGTTAAAATGTGTTTAAAATCAGATTACTGCAGTAGTAGGAATGGTGTTGTTTTGATTGCAAAGTTTCATCTATCGTCCTGAATATTTTAAAATCTTTGTTAGAAGCCACGTTTTAATCTACAGTTTTCTATAATTTATAATAACAGAAATAAATATTTAAATACTTAACATGCCTCATAAAATCCCAAACTATTTTTTTTAGTTATTAATTAATGCTTTTTTTTTTTTAATGCATAGATTCTAAAATTGAAACTAGAGTTGCCAGGTTTCAAAAACCCCCTGATGGAATTTGTTGATGCCAATAATTTTTTTTTTTTGTGGCCAAAATTGATACTTGATGATTTTTGTTTTAAATGTTACATCAGACAATCACTGACCACAATAAACAAAGTAAATAAAATATTTTGTGCACCCTATATGATCCTCATAAATCTGGGAAATACTCTGTAATTTGGAACACCTGGCAGCCCTAAATTTTATTTACTAATAAATGAGAATAATCAGTTTATTTCTTATAACTTCTTCATGTTAGTGGTTGTTGTGTCTTATCAGATAAAATAGATAACAACTGTGGTAAAACTGGTTCTAGTAATAAAGGTAGATAGAGATGTATGGTTCAGTTTTACAAAGCGACAGAGGGAGTGAGTAAAGTGAGAAAAAACACAAACGGCAGAAAGTATGAAAGTAAGATGAGAATATACAAATGAAAAACATACAACATCCAGTATTTTGGCATGAGCCTTTTTCAAGGATTACGTACAAAAACAACATATAAATAAAAAGAAGCTGTGGGTCTTTTAGCCCATGATCTTAAAATGTCAGACATACCACTGATACCTAACAAATAGTGTGCTAAAAATTGTTTTAAATTTTTGCTTCATGATGGATATTAAATCTATAAAGTTTCTTTCATATCTTCTTACATCTTACATCCTTCCCGTGCCGTTAAACATCACATAGGGCTCGCATAGTTGTTTGCCAAGTTTTCCTGTTCTCGGCGAGTCTTTCAACTTCATCAAGGGATGTTATGCCCACTAAACTGGCTTCTCTTAACAATGTCCTCTTTAGAGTTTCATGTGTTCGACCTCTTTTTCTTCAGCCTGTTGTGCTCCACTTGATAGCTTGTTTTGATATTCTCTGATTGTTTCTTCTCATCACATGGCCTACATATGTCCATCTTCTTTTCTGATCACCCATGAGACAGGTTGTTGTTTGCTCATCTGTCTTAACTCTGCGTTGTTCTTGAATATATGTGGGGTTAATTTTTATGTGAACTTTTTTTTTTATTTCTTTATGCACTGATTCTGTATGAACAGTGTATTTTGATGTACCTCATGTTACAGGTTACAGGTACATTTCTCAAATTTCAGAGATAAATGAGTTGTCAGTTTTGGTAAAACTGGTTCTGGTAGAATAGAGTTAACCAAATAGCTGTATGGTGTAGTTTTACAAAAAAAATGTAAAAAGTAGAAAAGGTAAGAAGGAATAGCAAAAGAGGCAATAAAATTACCATGTAGAAGTATAAAACAAAACAGTAATAAACCAGTATTTCAGCAGTATGCCTTTATCAAAGGCAGTGAAAATAACAAAACAGCAAACAAACACAAAAGATCCCTGCCAGGTAAGTTCTGTTTTTGTGTTTATTTGTTGTTTCACTTCATCCTTGATGAAGGCATATAACTATTATATGTTACTGTTTGTCTTACACTTTGGGTGTTCATCTCATTGTCTCTTTTGACATTTCTTCTTACCTTTTCTTCTCATCTTTTTTGTAAAACTGCACCATACATCTCTGACTGGCTGTACTCAGATATCAGAGGCATAAATGTCAGGTGCCCATTTCTAAAGCAAGGTTCACTGATGTGCAATTGTGTATCTCTAACCCATTTTTCTTTGCATGTGTAGCTAATTTGCTGTGACTATACTACTTTGTGCTTATAAGCTGTTAGATAAGGTAAACAGAGTAGGAACAGCTGCTTGGTGCTTATCATTTGAAAGAATTTTATGATAAGATATGACTCACCCAAGTATCTTTGTCTTCTGTTGATAGGCATCTTATATAGGCATATAACTTTGCAGACCTACATATAGAACTTTACTGAGGAATGTTTTGTAATGCATTAACTAATAGCATGCTTTGTATTTTGTATTTTGCTACCTATTTGTCATCACATACACGAATTGGCACACCAACATCAGCCTGTCAATGTTTGCTCAAGTGTGTGAGAAAACTGTTCTCAAGAGATTGCTGAAGGTAAACACATCCTTGACTTTTTCTTCTTCCCCGACTGTTATCAACTGATTCCCCCCCCCCCAGCATCTGATCTGTACACTGTTTTTACACTTGTCCCTGGGTTTTGTCATATTTATTAACCACTAACCTACCAAACGGTATCTATGACGCACAGACATTAATTACAAGTAATGTCTGTATGTCACAGATTTTGTTTGGTAGAATCACTACTGCAATATTATAGTGGGAAATGACATGTCTATTGGATTTATGGATTCTCGAACATGGAACAAAACCAATTGACTGTAGTTATTGTGTGTTTAATTTTTTTTTTTTATGTCATTTAAAGAGTTAAGAGTTAAACTTCAACCATGTTCAGATCATTCATATTATTCATGCTGGAACTCTTGTACATGTTGACAGTCGATATAGAGCAAATTTCTGTGAATTAATGTAGCCTTTGTTTTTATGCTTACTAATTAGTGATTGATATACTCTGACTCAAATCTAGCTTTTATTTAAATTAATAACAAGATCACTTAACGTGATCATTTATGAGAATATATAATAATAAAAACTGCCAGCTTCTGTTTACATTATGGAGTGTTAGCATTTATCTAAATCACAAATTGTTCATCAGAATTTGTTCTTCTTGTGCTGTAGGAGCTGTGGAAGATTGTCATGCACACAATGGAGAAGACTGTTGTCCTTCCACCTCTGTCAGATCCCAGACAGGTAAATATAAAATGTGAAAAACTAAAATAGGTCTGAAGAACACGTGGGCTGCTGTTTGGTATATGAAAATTTTGTTAAAAAGAGAATTATAAAAGAATTTTATATATTGGTGATCTTTTTGTAAAATAGATTTTCATTAACATATGTAAAATACTTTTTGAAGTCTAACATTTGATATCTGGGATCAAGTTTTTCTCATGATTTGTTACATCCAGTATGTCACATTTGGATCAGGAACAGCATTACCTAGACCAGAGGTTCCCAATTAATAAAACCCCATAATTTGGAAGAGTTTCTTATCTGTGTGGTAGCTGTGTGTTTTAAATGCTTCTTCTTCTTCTTCGTACGCATTTTCTGTCTATATCTGCAGTCCTGTCTCTGGATAAATTTCATCATTTTTCATAATTCATGAATGGACATGTAGAGCATATCTTCTTATCTTCTTTTGTGGTTTCACTGGGCCAGTAATTGCTTCTCAGTGTCTCAAAGTTGGTGCAGTTTTGGAGGATATGTTCCACAGTTTGAGGTACAAAGAGTAGTAGTACCAACTTTAACTTTGTATGCATATGACTTCGGAGTCAGCTGTGACCTGTTCAGAGACGGAAAATTGTGACTTGTTCCTTTCTGTTTAGCATGTGATAGGCATCATGTGGTGGTGTTTGTGGCTTCCTGTAGGTTTTTATCATGCTTTTCTTCAGATTAATAATAGGTGAGCACAATAATGGTTGCTCCATTTCAGTGCCCTCTTTGGCCAGACCGTCAGGTTTCTCACTGCCTGGTAACCCACAGTTGGAAGGAAACCATTGCAAGGTGACTCTGCGTTGTGAGCCAGTTTTTGACGAGGCATCCTTAAGGTCTGGTAGTCTGATGCACTGAAGAGCTTCCAGTACTGATCTTGCATCTGTAAGAATTACTACGGGGCATGTATCAATTCTGGAGTCTGATAGTTTTTCAACTGCAGCAATAATTGCCTTAACTTCTGCATCATAGTTGTTGCAGTATTTTCCAGTAGGTATGGAAATCTTGTCAGTGATGTTTGAATATTCAAAATGTACTCCTGCCCCTCCATTCTTTATGGCATTGTGTGCAGATCCATTTATATACTTGCTTATCCAGGTGTCACATGGATATTTGTCATCTAGCACCTTAAGTGTGACTGTTGATCTTACAGGACTGCTTTGCATCTCACAATTCTGCACACGCTTCACTTCAGTTTGAATAGTTATTTGTGTACAGTCTGCTTCTTTCCATGATGTGTGCTCTGGTACAGATGATAATGGAGCAACTACAGTTGGAAGGTCAGGAATCAGCTTATGCAGATATTTGGCCTGATTAATGAAGCTGCTTCTTTTAAGCCACTTTCATGCCAAGCTGCTGAATCTCTCCTTCAGGGGATGGCTTACAGAGCTAAGGAATTTCTCTTCCAAGGTCATGACCCCTGTGTCTCTACATTCTTCTAGTACTTGAACACCAACTATTTTCTGCATTTCTACTACTGGTGTGGACCCCATTGCACCTGTGATAATCTGTAGTGACTGATTTTGTACCTTGTCTAGATTATGTAGCATAGTGTTTGATGCTGTGCACCAAGCTGTTGATCCATATTCTAAATGTGGTAGAATGTTTTGCTGATATACATTCTTGAGGGTTCTTCCACTGGCTCCTCATGTGATTCCACTCAGTTTTCTTATTATGGCTAGTTTTCTTCTGGCTTGTGCATTGCTGATGTGTTGCTTCCAGGTCAGTTTTGAGTCAAGAGTTACTCCTAGGTAAGTGGGTTGGTTGTCCAGCCTTAAGGATATTTCATTTACAGATATCTTACCTGCTTTCTGTTCAGATGAGAGAGTGAACAGAGTGGTACTTGATTTCTTGGTGTTGATGCTTACACACCATTTGTTTGTCCATAATGTCAAGATGTCTACTGTTCTTTGAAATCTCTGTGTAGAAACTGTCACACGTTTGTCTGTACACCACATGACCAGTTCATCTGCATACAATTCCACTTTGATTCCGTAGAGAAGTTCTTTGACCAGGTCATTAATGAATACAAGGAATAGTGTAGGTGAAAGGACTCCTCCATGTGGTAGACCATGTCGCAGCAGTACTTTCTGGGTTTTGTGTCCATCCATTACTACTCTGCTCTTCTGTTGTGTAAATAGGACAGTTATACATTCTTCCATTCACATTATAGTTTCTCAGTTTCCATAGTAGACCTTTTTTCCATACTTTGTCAAAGGCTTTCTTCAGGTCTATCCATGCTGCTGGTACAAGGTTTTTGTCTTGGAATGCATCCCTAATCTCTTGAGAGAGATAGGTCACTTGATCTTCTGTACTGTAGTACTGCCTAAAACCTGCTTGCTCTGGAAAGAGAAGGTTTTTGCTTTCTAGGTACCATTTTAGCCTCGGGTCAATGATGCGTTCCATCGTTTTGCAGAGGCAGCAGGTGAGACTGATTGGCCTGCATCTGGTGGCTGTATCACTGTTTTTCCCTGGCTTTAGCAATGGTACCATGCTTGCTTCCTTCCAGATCTGAGGTAACTTACCAGTGCACCAACTCATTTTGAAAATTTCTAACAGCTTTCCCATTGCTGCCACGCCCAGATTCTTGATCATTTCATTGGACACTCCATCTGGTCCTGGCAGTTTCCTTGGTTTCAGTTTACTGACTGCTAGGTCAGACTCACTGCGTGTGATTGATGCATCCATGACCTCCAATTTTCTGCATTGTTCCTTTTCTTTTTGTGGGTCAATGTGCACTGCATACTGTTTCTCTGGATGGATATCAATGTTGCAGTTTTGTGCAAACATGTGAGCAAAGTGATCTGCTACCTGCTTACATGTAAGGGTTTTCCCATCTTCTGTTATTGTAATCTTTCTTCCAGTGCTCTCATCATTTAACTGTTTGATTAGTTTCCACAGTTTCCTGCCATCCTTATCAAAGTTTAGAGACTCTCTTGGCTCTCTGAAATTTGGCCTTAGTATGTTGGTAATTATTTTGGTGTTCTTTGCATGCTCTATCTTCTGCTAGCTTTCAAGCTGTTTCCGTGTCATTGTGCAGTTTTCCCAGCTCACTAGACCAGTATGGTTTATAGTCCCTCCAAGCTCCTTTGGGTATGGTTTCATGGGCGGCCTGAAGAATGCAAACATTGAATTCCTTCACTATGCTGTTAATATCCCTACCTTCCATGGACAGTTGTCCCACCGGGATATTTGTACGATGTCTATACATTGTCCACTTTGCTTTTTTATAGTTTCATCTGGGGAGAGGACTGTTGGTATATATGAGTTCATTTTCCGTGGTCAGAAAGACCGGTTGATGGTTGTTAACCACCAAGATGTTTTCCAACTTCGTGTGTAATGTTCCACTTCAGGTCTGGAGAGTGGAATGCCAGATCTGGTGTTGAAGTTGTATACCAAGTCCTTGAATAAAATGTTGGGGGATCCATTGTCGGCGTTTGGTGGTATCAGGTTCTTCCAAAGGTCCTTCAATGCACTGCAGTCCAGCAGATGGTGTTTAACAATTTCTTCTTCTTGTCTGTTGCAGTGCATGCAGTATGGTGTATGGTTAGCTGTCACTCTGTGTAAGTGCTTATTGAGGGTATTGTGTCCTGTTCTCAACCTGAAAATTGTGCATTGGTCTCTACGACAAAAGCTGTTTATGTGGTCTCTTTGGCAGGTGTGTATATTGGGATCAGTTGTTGTGTATAATGTGTTTAGCTGTTCTCATGTTGGTGGAGATGTGGGGCTGTGACATGGTGGCTCCACTCCTTGCCAGTCTGTCAACACATTCATTTCCTCTTATATTTATGTGACCTCCGACTTCAGCACCTTTACTTATTAGGGCAGACTGTGGTCTTGCTCAGACTGCCATGAAGACAGTGATGTAAGCTGGCCTGGTCAGAACTTTGTTTTCCAGCTTCTAGTGGCTGTACTTAACCCCATTCTCCACATCGGGTCCAATGACTTTGAGACAGTTCCACAGAGACACTCTGACTTTGAGATGAGGAATCCAATGAGTGGTTTAATAATATCCATTCCCTGCCACTTATAGTCTGCTGGCTGTGTTTTGTTTACCTCATTCTGACAGCCATTGTTGTAGATACCCATGGGCTTCTCACATCTTGGATTCATTGGTTTCACATCAGATTTTCTTCATCTCCGCAGGCAGTCTCCATGTCCCCATCCACCCACCATCCTGACATTACATTTTATAAAAATAACAACTACAATTAGTGTTGATTGCTACAGGTTTCTGGGTTACAGGAGTAGATCAGAGTTTTTAAGCAGTCAGATCTATTTTCCCTGTCTCACAAAGACTGTGTTAAGATAGGTGTGTTCGTAACACAGTTGTTCCCGGGGGAGTGCAAAAGAATTTCTTTTTCACAAAATATGGGTAACTTGTAGTAAGTAAATGCCAACCTACGCTAAAAAACACAGTACAAACTCTGAATTTTCCATATGACAGTGATGTAGTTGAGAAAAAAGGAGACAGCATATAACATTCCTACTTGTTCTGACAAATGAACAAAATATGAAAAACTCTCTCTCTCTCTCACTCAGTATTTAATGCTTTGGTGAGTGCGACAAAAGGAACGACATATCTTTCTTTGCTCTTTCTCTCTGTCTCTCTCTCTCTCTCTCTCTAAACCTTAAGTGCCCAGAGCACATGGGGCTTCCGCAAGGGTTTCCAACAAATGCCTGTCTGCCTTTTTTTTTTCCTGCTCTTGTCTATGTGAGCACTCTTCAGCATCCTCTCTGTTGTTTTTCTTCCTGTCTCCTTTGATCTACCCTTACTCCTGTTTCCCTGTAGTGCCCATCTCAGTGCTATTTTTTGGTAGTGATTCATCAGTCATATGAGCCACATGTTCCAACTATCGCCATCTTTCCTCAGTAATCGCTGATATGAAAGCTGACAAACCCAAAATAGTGAGAAACCATGCCTCTTTTTATTTCAAACAGTTGCTTCCACGTCTGGTTCAGTATTTCTTATTTTTAATCTCAAACATGGATCAACATCAAGGCGATTCCTGTGCCTGTTAAACATTTCACAGTGAGAATTAAAAAGAAATGACCTTCAGTTTTGTCACGGACCTCCACGGCAAGTAACATGAACCCTCGGGGATCCAAGGACTACCAGTTGGGACCCATTGAGCTAGACTATCACTAAATCATTTTTAAGTGCAGTAATATTAAAATTCTTTTACACAGAATATATAAACATGCATGATTTAAAAGCTTTTTGTCTTTCTTCTGATATTCTAATGATGAGTCTTCAATATTCTTTGATAAATCTGCCACTCCATTTTCATTTTGCCCTTTTCATGTACGTGTATCGCAGTTTCAGGATTGGCTGATATTGTTGCCCATAATAATTTTGTTCCAGATTGACTGATTTATTACATATAATAGTTTCATTTCTTTAAACAAGTTTATTTATGATCTTTATTTTATTATCCTCATTAATTGATATTTCATATATCATTTTTTTTCTAATGAACAATACATACATATGAGGAGAGGCACTTTTTATATTACCTCCCTCCCTGCTTTTTTTTTTTATAATGTTGATTTTGACTAGCACTTCTGAAGGAACTTTTGTATTTAGATGTCAGGCTCAGATGAAATGGTAAGTCCAGCTAATTCTTTCCATTCAGAGGTTCTTTTGGTGATCATGGTAGTATCATGGGCAGTAAGAAATAATATGTTAGGGATAATATCAGAATAACATGCAAATACAGGGATTAGTAGCACTGTTATTATATCAGGAACTTGCTAGAAATAATAGGTACTGTAAAGCTCTAGATGTTAATGTTAAGGACTGTTGTATTTGCCTAGCAGATGCTAATGAAATGGCTAGTTAAAATTAATGGTAATCTTAAATATGTTGGCTCTGAGTTTTGATGTATAAAATGTGGAATTATGAGGACTGCTTCAAAATAAAGCTCTGAGTGGCAGGTTAAACAAATTTTGTTAAAGTCATTGGTTTCCAAGTGCAGGAAATTCACTGTGACAACCACTTTATTTTTATGAGGCAGTCGAAGGCTGGTTTTGGAATTGCCCATGTTTAAACATGAATTTTTAGTAAAAACACACATAAACCTGAAAACATGGGTACACTTCATGTTCATGTGCAAAACATAAGTATGAATTCTAGTAAAATACTTATAAACCTGAAAATGTGTGTAAACATAAAAATGTATTTAGTAAGATGCTTATAAACCTTTGAGTTCTGTAGGATTACACTAAAATAGTTTGTTTTTTTCCTAGTCTCAAGCTTGAAGGTTAAAATTTTAGAGCTGAGGGATGAGACCTGTCTGATTTTGTTATGTCTTCATTAGAAAGATCAAGAACAACGCAAGAATAAAATGCCTCATTTCATTCAGCAACTTGCTGTGCATAAGCTTTGGCCTCATTTTATTATGTTCTGTGCTGGTGGGGAAAAAAATAAAACAATAATTCAAAATAAAAACAAGAAAAATTTCAGTCTTCATTAAAAATTCTTATATCAGTAAACCAACTTTGTTCTTCTTTTTATTTTTTAAGTTTCATTTTTCCTTCTTTTACATTTTGTGGAATTAGTTTCAGCAAATTTTAATTTACCTCCAGGCAGGGATAAGAAATAACTGCTATGAGCAGTTTTATCTGTTTAGTGCAGGATACATTATCACTCATGAAAAGCAAGAATTGTGCATTCTATTTAAAAAATCTAAGCCAGTGACACATGCTGATAAGAGCAGATAATTTTATATATAACACCAAAGTATTTAATAGCTTGGTGAACCTCACACTGTGTCTGTTTAAACCAAAGAGTCACTACCCCATGTAATAAATATTACAGGGACAAAAATGCAGCTTGCCTGCTCTTTTATATTTCCTTTGGTGTCTTCTTGTTTTGTAACCATGGTGATGGGCCCCCCCCCCCCCCACCTTCATACTGTTTTGTTCCAGCTTCTGCCTCTCCCTAGCAACGCCCAGGCCAAGATAGAGGATATGTCTCGTATCCTGCTCAACCATGTCAGTCAGATGCCCATGAACACTCCTATGAAGCAGGTCAAGAGCTTTCAGGCCACATTCTTGGTACTCATCACTCAGAAAAGTTCTTGTTTTGGTGTCTGGGCAGTCCAGTCTGGCACCATTCATGTCTTGTCTGTGTCTGTGTGTGCTTTATGTTTGGCAAGTTTCATTTAGTTGGAACTGAGCTCATATCATGTCTTAGTTCCATAGCTTGCTGTAATTATTGCCAGACATTTAGTGCAATGTATTTTTTTTTGTCTTCTTAATTTTGTACTAGGTTTTTCTGTAGTTGGTTTTGCTGTACTGCATCCTTAGTCTCATTGTTTAGAGATTTTATTTCCCTCATCATGGTCTCATGTTATAGAGTTTTAGTTCTGCACCAACCAAGTCTAATCAAATTCATATGTTTCTTTTCCATTTGCTCTTAAAATTCACATTTTCAATTTCATATTCATTTGCTGTTGCCTGTTTAGTGTGTGTCACACACTATGAACAGAATATGCTGTTGTCTGTTTAGTGTATGTGACACACACCATGAACAGAATATGCTGTTGTCTGTTTAGTGTATGTGACACACACTATGAACAGAATATGCTGTTGTCTGTTTAGTGTATGTGACACACACCATGAACAGAATATGCTGTTGTCTGTTTAGTGTATGTGACACACACCATGAACAGAATATGCTGTTGTCTGTTTAGTGTATGTGACACACACCATGAACAGAATATGCTGTTGTCTGTATAATGTACATGATACACAACATGAACAGAGTATTATTTTTTTCAGCTACTACACTAGAATACTCTCAGTTGTTGATATCAATTGATCATATTGTTTACAGCCACAAGTCTTATATATGAGGGCTGTTTTCAAAGTTCCGGGACTGTATTTTTTTTCTGGGAAACTATAATACACAGCTAAATGGTGCCAAAGCATGAGTTGTAGTAACCATTTCTGAGTGTACATGCAAAATCTAAACTCATTGTCTTCAGTCATTCACATTGCACAATCCTCCAATTGAATGCATACGTGTAACAGTGCGTGTGTTCCTGCATTTGCCTTGGGGAAAACTGGTGCTAAAACATGAAATACTACAGTCAGCTTTTGATTAGTCCAGTCTAAGTCAATCAAAGACATTTGAGTAGTTTTCCCACTTCAGAAGTGGATGCCAATCATTTGAAGATGACCATCCACCTCTCACACCGATGAGACTCTGGCACATGTGCAAGAAATCATTCACAGTAACGGATTTCTAATGGTCACAAAGATAGGAGAGGAAGTGGGAACAGCAATTGCCACTTGCCATAAAATTCTAAACATTTGGATGTGAGACATGTGTCGATGAAACTTGTGCTTCATCTCCTGACGGTAGAGCAAAAGGAAGATTGTGTGTCAGTTTGCACTATCTCTGTGAGTGAGCCCAAAATGATCCCAAGTTCATGTCATTGATAATCACTGGTGATGAAAACTGGGTGTATGAGTATGACCCAAAAAAAAGCTTATATCATCCCAATGGAAAATGTCATATCTCCTCGACCAAAGAAGGCATGACAGGTGAAGTCCAGTGTTGGTCTTAACTGCATTCTTTGACATAGATGGATTGATTCATCATGAATACATCCCTAGAGGGCAGACAGTAAATACAAATTTCTAACAGCAGTCCTACAATGCCTTCCTGATGCCTTACGCTGACATTGTCCTGAGATGTGGCATACCAGCAACTGGATCCTTCATCATAACAATGCCCCTGCACACATGTCTGTCAAAACAAATGAATTTTTGGTGAAACACCATACTCTGTTGGTTCCACATCCTCCATATTCATCTAACCTTGCTCCCTGTGGCTTCTTGTTCCTACATCTGAAAAAAAACATTGAAATGTTGCCAGTTCCATGAAGTTGAAGAGCAATGCAATGAGACAAGTGAGGGTTATCTCACAATATGAGCTCTAGAGGTGCTTTCATAAATGGCAGGACTGCTGGAATAAGTGTAAAAAAAAATCATAAGGAGACTACTTTGAAGGAGATTAGATCAAGAAGCCAGTAAGTATACTCATTTAATTTTTTTTTAAAATTCAGTCCCAGAACTTTGCAAACTGCCCTCATGTATCATTAATTAATATACAATTCATTCAAGTTTAACTGTTTATGTTCTAGTAGATTAATCTGATGCAGTGTATTAATTTAATATTCAGCAGTCATTTAAAAGATGATACAGAAGAAAGATTAGGAGCTCTGAACAATAATATTTATCACAAATGCTTGTGTGTTAGTTTGCTGCTAGTATCGCAGTCTGATGCATGTTGCAGCTCTGCTCTCTAATAACAGTACATCACAGAGAGAAAAAAAGTTTGTTTTTTTTTTAATAACTGAACATCAAAATGTACATGCAGACATTAAAAATTGCATTCTTATTCACTGTTAATATTGTTTTTGGAGAAGAGAAAGCGCTGAAGTCAATTTACTTATAAAAACCAAAGCAGACTAGGAAGGTTCTGATAAACTGTGCCATTTTATTGCTCTTTGCCCCAGTCATAGAACAACTCAGAATTAACACCATGTTTACAAGGCATTTTGTAACATTTTTTTTTTAACGCAGGCCTTTCTCAGCTTAATGCAGTCAGAGTGTTTTAATGTGTTGTTTTTTTTTTTTTAAGTTGTGATTACAGATTATTAGAGAAATGCCAGTATAACATATCTGTGATGTGATAACTCATACAAACATATGCCATGTATCTTTGTGTTTTTGCATTTTAAAAATGTACTGATTCAGCAGTGTTGTTATGTAGAAGTTTGTTTCTGAAACTTTTGTTTCCAAAACTTATAAACTGAAGCTTGCACTGTGATAACAAAAAATTAGTAAGAAGTGTATTAATATGATTAGAGTGTTAAAATATCTAAGTTGGTGAAGACTCTCTGAGGATGATTGCCCACAGTGGCTAAAAAACTTGCTTGTGTGGATGATTTGAGGCGCTGCTTATGTGGATGATTTGAGGTGCTGCATATATGGATGATTTGAGGCGCTGCATATGTGGATGATTTGAGGCGCTGCATATGTGGATGATTTGAGGTGCTGCATATATGGATGATTTGAGGCACTGCATATGTGGATGATTTGAGGCGCTGCATATGTGGATGATTTGAGGTGCTGCATATATGGATGATTTGAGGCACTGCATATGTGGATGATTTGAGGTGCTGCACATATGGATGATTTGAGGCGCTGCATATGTGGATGATTTGAGGCGCTGCATATTGACTTGTAGATTCTGTTGCCTATCCATGTTTGGCTGTCTTTTTTTGCTCCAGAAACTCATAAGACAAAAATGTAGAAGTAACAGATATTAACGTCATAAGTAATGTCTCAACATTTATCTGACATTTGATAGCAAACATTATCGGTACTCATTTTAAGATTAATAAAATATTATTTATATCGATTTTGTATTTTTGTTTAAGCATTTCAGTTTTAATTTGTGAAAAACTTTAATAATGAACAAATGTAGGAAAAATGTGTTTCTTTTTTTTTCTGCTTATATTTTTTATAGTGTTTGTGTGCAGTGTCTTATTTTAAATCACTTGAATGTGTGAATGATATTGTTAATACTTTCATTTGACTTTACCTTCAAATTCGTTAAGGTATAAAATCATGTTCCTTTTTGTGATTCCCTGCACCTACTTGTTCAGTTTTAGTTGAAGGTCCAAAACTTGCAGTTTTAAGTCACCTAGAAGTAAATATTTTATTATTATGTTTAATATTATTATTATTTCATTTTATTATATGTGAATATGCTTTACATGGAAGTGGTTTAGCCCTTGCAGTTTTTTATATCAAGGAGGAAACCATGGCATGATCAAGATATAGATTTGTTAATTTGTTTGTAGATTTGTAGTAATTTTATAGAATCTGTCTCACCCAAGTCATGTTTTTTTTTTCTGTTGTAAAAAAATAAAATATATTCACTTTTGTGTCTGCATGCTGTATTTCTCTGTAACTATGTTTGTCATTTTATGCAAATTATAATTTAAAAATCGGCAGGAGAATATAAGTTATGAAAACAGTTATATAATATATTAATATCAAAAATATGTTGACCTAGCACTCAAGTTTTTTATTATTCATATTGAAACTCAGTCATATGTAGCTAAACAAATGCTAATTGAGAACACCTGAATATATTTTATTGTTCTGTGTGCAGTATTCTGCTGTAAATTTTTTTTTCAGAAGGAAAGAGTTTTTTTTATGAATTTTCTTTTGCATTCTGCAAAAGATTTATTCTAAATTATTGTAGATATTTAATGGCATTTGTCAAGATTTAGTCTCCAGTCTGTGAAACAGTCACAGCTACATTTTTACATACTAACTGTAACATTATCCTTCACATAGTGTTCATTATCTATACTGATTTGGAACTGTGTTGTTACAATTAGAATTTATATGTATTTAAATATGCAGGACATGTCCAAGGAGGCAGAGAAGAATCTAAGCCCAAAACAGTGTGCTGTCTTAGACATGGCTCTCGATACCATCAAACAGTATTTCCATGCTGGAGGTCAGGTGAGTTTGACCATAGGAGAAACCTTTGCAGGTAAAAAATTCTTTTGTTTTGATCTAATGTATGATCTGTTAGAGAAAGAGAATTCATGAGATTTAACATGTGTGTTTTTGTACTTTAGAGTTACAGTTAGTCACCTTGAAAAACTTCACATAACTAGTCATTATTTTCCAGGGAAAATATATAGAATTTTAAGAAAATATTGGCTCAAAATGTTAAAATGGTTACAGTTTCTATATTTTGTTTTAAATTTTCTTCATTTATGGTTACTTTTACTTTATATTATTCCAGACATTTCAGTGTTTATACACATAAATAAACTGAACGTAAAAATCGTTATAAACAACTTTGTTATTTGACATGTTCATCAGCTAAAAAATTTCTGGTTTTATTAGCAGTTGGTTGTGAGGAATGATGAAAGATCACTTTGTAACTGCTGTGTTTCTTCTTCGCATTTTCTTCATTGGCCAGGAGGAGTTTCACTCCACATGCGGCAGCCAAAGAATCTTGCCAGCAGTGTCTTAACCTCTGGGTTAAGCCGGTTCAGGCATTTCGCCTGATATGAGTGCACATAGGATGTGGTCGACCTCCAGACCAGAGGTGCCATGATTTGACTACCATTTACTTCGCTTATTCTTTTCTTTCGCCTTTTCCACAGTGGTGCTGCACGGAAACTCCATTCACACCTTTCTTCACTGGCAGGGAGGAGCCCCACTCCACGCACGGCAGCTGAAGAATCTCGCCAGCAGCGGTAGATGAGCTACCAAACATGAGTCTCGTCTACCCGAAGCATCTAGTTTTCGGGTGCCAGATATTCACCTTCACCCCTTCTCCTGTCAGAACAGTTCTGCCACGAGAAGGCCAGGAGCTGGACTTGACTGTCAGAGGCTATTTGAGATGCACGCCATTGGAGTGGAAGGCATATCCCCCACCCCACCTCCGGCTATAACAGTCCTTAGAACCAGATCACATTGTAACTGCTGTGTAACTTTATCTGTCTGAAGAAAACTGCCAGTTATATTGTATATATCAGTTTTTCAGTGTCTGCTAGAGGGTTACTTTGAGGCTGAGAGATTAATGGCCACTTATCTTGGGCACTGACTATAGAATGGTAAAGCTGGGCGTTTAATTTTGCTCCCATTAGAAAAAAAGTCCCGCGTGACTTGAACCTGGGTTTCCTGGATGAGAGACTGATATTCAAAGTTCACACCCATGCCACCCTTAATTTTTTTAAATGAATTTTTCTTGTTTCTTTTTCAGGGCCTGAAGAAAACGTTTTTGGACAAAAGTGCAGAGTTACAGTCCTTGCGATACGCTCTAAGCCTGTACACACAGACAACAGACACATTGATAAAAACCTTTGTTAATACACAGACTCAACAAGGTCAGCACTTGGTGGCATCAGAGTGAAAGTTTAGATGAAGAGCATAATATCAGACAGTTCAAACAATGCAAGATGAAAAGAAGTTGAGATAGCAAGTCAGTGAAACGTGCAGGATATATATTCTAGATACCTAGAATATAACAACTTTTTCTTTAATCAGAACTTAATAATCACTTGATACCCAACACAGAAAAATGAGACATCAAAAGATATCTGGATACACTGATTAAGTGGCACTGAGAAGAAAAACATTATATGTTATTATCACCATCAAAGACCACATCAGTTGAAGAAGCTTCTTTGCCACAGTTTATTTTGGAAGGCTTGTGACAGTGATGTCTTGTGAGGTTTCAGGCTGTGTCATAGCTTTCACTCACATTTTTATCACATGATAGATATCAGCATTTTAAATAGGATAATCTCCACTTTTGTGTGCAGTGCAGTTTCTTGGATTTTTTTCTCTCTCAGAAGCTGGATTTTCCATGAGATGACACATTTCAATTTAGTGTTGTTTTATGTTTAGACAGCCTCTATTATTATGCCAATTAATGCATGGCTGTTTTCCTGAAACCCAGTTATAGTTTACTGTAATGTAAAAGCCAGGTTTATACACAATTAATGAAGTTTGATGTCAATTTTTTTCTCAGAAAAACCAAGTCAGGAAGATCCAGTTGGAGAAGTGTCAGTCCAGGTAGACTTCACAACACATCCAGGCACAGGAGAGCATAAAGTGACAGTCAGAGGTAAGCTACTAAAACTATCTTAAGATATGACACATCAGTAATATCAGGAATATATAAATCATTTCTTCAGAAACTTGTCAGATTATAGACTGTTTTCAGTACTTTCTTCCTTGTTTGATATCGTACGTGCATAAAAAAAAAATGTACATAGGTATTGTTACAATTTTTTTACTTCTTATTCTTCATCATTTGCCCTCAAAAGGACATTGGTTGTGTTGTGTTGTGTTGCAGTTAAGTACCTTTCAACTCAACACATTCAACTTCATCTCGGTGCATTTTTAGGACTGGGTTCACTTCAATCCCTATTCATGTGGCCAGACTACTGTCTGTTTCTAGACGGTAAGGTAGAATAGGATCTTGATCAGCAGTGGTTCACTTACACAAACAGTCAACTATTAGTTGCTTACTGCTGTCTCATTCAGCTTAATTAGTGCATCTTCATGCCCCACAATGTTTTACAAGAAAGACAGAAATTACAAAGTCTAGCAGGAAAGTTTTCAGTTGTGGTCTACAGAAAAACACAGTGTAAACAATTAGAGAAGCTGGAGCTATCAGTATGAAATTATATTTTTGTTGTTACTGCAGCCATTTATGCATATCAGATACTGGTAGAATAAGCCATGAAAGAAACTGTTCAGCACAATGACTTGTGGTAGATTTTACAAACAAATGACATCTATCAAACTGCTTCAAAGTTATTTTCTGTGAGAAAAACGAGAACCATTAAGTAAAAGTTTACATACACCCTTATCTTTCCTGTTGTTGATACTTGTGCATGTGTTTTAGATATATATATATATATATATAGGAGAAAAAAAGTAAAGGCAGTTTGAAAATTGCACAGTAACCACAGCTAGAAGCTAATGCAGTACAGAACATTTGCTCTGGCTGATAGGTAGGTCAGACATCAAACGTGCACAGCACAACACTGTGCCCTTAGTTTAATTGAGACCAAGATAAAATAAATATGGGCGCTCTGCTCTGGGATTGCACCATTGTTGAACAACACACCATGGTGTGATTTCTTTGGGGAGAGGGAGTGAAACCTGCTGAAATTCACCAGACAAATAGTGACCAGTGCAACAGTACTGTGCTACATTTAAAAAGAAATGGAAAGCTACAATTTGCAGCTAAAGAAGAAGGGAGCTGTCAAAGTCTTGCTACACCGTGCAGCTGCAGTGGTCGATGAAAGCAACAGATGCAGTTTGAATGTTTTCCTCATCACCTTTACAGCTCTGATCTGGCACCATGCGATTATCATATCCATTTAAAGAGGATCTATGCCAGTGGTTCTTAACCTGGTGTTTTTGACCACCAGGGGGTCAACAGACTCTCAAATGGGGTATATATGTTCAGTTAAAACATCTGGGTTCTGTTTGTAGTTTTTTTTTTAATGCATGACCCACAAGAGTACAACGGGGGTGTGTAATATCTTATCTTATATATATTATATCCTTCCTGTGCCGTTAAACGTCACATAGGGCTCGCAAGGTAGTTCGCCAATTTTTCCTGTCTTCGGTGAGTCTTTCAACCTCATCAAGGGATTTTATGCCTGTTAATTTGGCCTCTCTTAACAGCGCCCTCTTCAGAGTTTCACATGGTCTGCCTCTTTTTCTTTGGCCTGTTGTGTTCCACTTGATAGCTTGTTTTGGGATTCTCTGATCGTTTCTTCTTATCATGTGACCAACATATGTCCATCTCCTTTTCTTGATCACCCATGAGACTGGTTGTTGTTCAGTCATCTGTCTTATCTCTGCATTGTTCTTGAATTCGTTCCACTTGATGCCGTGTATTTTACTTAGGCATTTGTTTTCAAAAGAGTCTAATTTCTTGACTATTTCTTTAGTTGTTTTCCAGCTTTCGCATGCATAAATGAGGGTGAATATTACATTTGAATTGAATAGTCTTAACTTGGTTTTTGTGCTTATAACTTTTGAATTCCATATGTTCTCAAGATACTTGAAGATTGATGGTGCTTTTGCAATTCTAATTCTAACTTCCTTTCTGGTGTCACCATCCTGGTCTATGTAGCTGACAAAGTATGCAAATTGATTGACTTCTTCAATATCTGTCCCTTATACGTGTATTTTTCCATTTTGATTAATGGGAATTTTCATTATTTTTGTTTTGTCCTTGTTAATTTCAAGTCCTATTTTGCTAGCCATTGAAGACAGGTTATCTGTTTTTTCTTGCATGGAATTCGTATTGTTACTGGTTTGTATTGTGTTAGAAAACAAGTCCTAAAATGCTATATTGAACCTATCTTGTTATATGGAAGTGAATTATGGACAATAGGCAGGTCTGCACAAAAGTCATTGGAAGCATCAGAAATGTTGTTTGTTAGAAGAATGTTGCAAATTCCCTGGAACAAAAAAAAATAACTGATGGAGAATGTTTTAGAAGAGCTGGAGATACAAAAAATCTTGTCAAAAAAATAAGAGAGAGACATTGCACATAGGACATGCAGTGAGAAGAGGGGGCATTGAAAATATAACAACAGGAAAAATAGAGGGAAGAAGAGCCAGGGGAAGACCAAGAGAAATGATACTGGACAGTCTGATGAGATAGTGTGAGAAGAGATCACCAACTGAGCTAATGGTCAGCATGAAGTATCAGGTACTCTGGAGAAACAAAATAGCCAACGACAGTTGGTAAGGCACCTGATGATGATGATGACCCGCTGTTCACAGCTGTAACAGGGATCCACAGTCAAAAAATGGATAAGAAGCACTGCTCTACACAGTCACAGATTTACATCTGATGATGAGGTTAAACAGGTGGTGCAGACATGAATTCAGATGCAGCCAATAAATCTCAAGGAGTGAAGACGCTAGAGGAATGATACAAGAGCATTGACGCAGGGGCATTAGTGATATATCAGTATTTCATTTGCTCACAGTTACCACTATTGAGGAGTATATTACTTCTACTTTTTTATTCTCCCTCACTTCATACATACATTTTTAATTCTTAAGAATTAGCTTTTGTTTTTTTTCACATTCATTTCATGAATTAATTTTCCACTTGTTTGTTAGTGTCTTTTACCAGCAGAATTCAGAAACTTCTACTTATCTTTTTTTTTCTTTTTTACATTCAGCATTTGCATACAGAAATTAGTTTTAAATTTCTTTAACTTGTTATTAGTCACCTGAAATTACTGTATACTCTCCTGTGATTCTCTTATAGTGGTAGCCTGCAATGGCCTCAAATGGAGAACATCTGGTATGTTCCGGCCCTTTGTAGAAGTCCATCTCATTGGTCCACACTTGAATGATAAGAAGAGAAAGTATGCAACAAAATCCAAGTCCAATAACTGGAGTCCTAAATACAATGAGACATTCCACTTGTAAGTTCACTCCATTGTGTTGTTATTTTATAATAAATATTTCATTCTTTGTCACCGTGCCAGTAGATACTCAAAATTTATTAAACTAGGAAAAAAGTAAGAATGGCTTTATTAATTAATGAGCACACAGTTGTGACATTTCACTGTGAACCTTAATCATACTAAAACACGCAGGATGAAGAAACAGAGAAAGAAGATATAATATAAGTTCACAGATAGTACTGTAAAAGGTAGGAATAGAAAAAAAAAGAATACATAAAATGAGTGGAGCACTTAGCTGTGACTTATAAGAGGCTGTGTCCAGAAATGTGCACAGTGGAATGTTGAGAATGTTTAAATGGAGACTTGTGATGTGTGATAGGTGGCTCATAAAGGGTGGAGAGGGGAACCGCATAGAAGGGAGAGAGTGGTATAATGGAAATCTAGCCAGGAGAAGGTGGAATAGGTGATTGCAGTTGGGGCAGAGGGGTTGTAATCTGATGCCGTGAGGAAGTTTTGAAATATGTGTAGCAAGTGAGAAAGGTGCTACTTTGTGTAGATGGAGTGTGATTGTGAGAGTGGGCACTGTTAGGTGTAACTGAATTGCAAGTTCGAACCATCTGGTTCCAACATCCCATATGCCTGAATGTAGCGGTTCTCAAGCACTAGGCAGCTTCTGTTATTGACATGGCATTGTTTGATGGCTGTTACCAGAAAATCAGATTTGCCTCTGTGGTTGGGGCCATGGAAATGATTAGGGACTGGTTTCAAAGCATGCTAGGTGATATCGTACAGATGTTTCTGCGTGCAATCACCTAATCCGAGACCAGTTTCACCAATGTAAGTTATCATGCATCTTTTGCATACAGTGGCATATATCACATTATGTGACTCGCATGTGAATCCCTCATGGAGATTGAGGATAGTTTTGGGAAAGGTGTTCCCACTTTTTTGAGGATAGTTTTGGGAAAGGTGTTCCCACCTTTTATCATAAATATTTCAAGGGCTAAAAGCCAAAAATAACACCACAGAGATCACATAACCAAAAAAAAAAAACTACTTTTCCTCATTTTAATTTTCCCATTCTTGTTAGTGCAGAACTAAAAGTACTGCAGTATAACTGCAAAAAGTGTCAGTTATGACATAAAGATCACAATTCTCTAAGTTTTATATGTTCTTTCAATCTGTAAGACCAGCCATTGACAGTAAGGGGGGAGTAAAAGTATTTGAAATCATGACTGTGTGTCTGAGGTAAGGGGCAAATGCAAGACCAGTAATTTTGCTACTTACTTCCTTTGGTATTAAAGGTATATTTTCTATTATTTGACATTTTTTAAAATGCTTTATTCATATTCTTTTAAGATAATGATTTGTCTTCTAGTGGAAGAATTTGTTTATTTCAGGTTTTACTGTATCTTCTTGTACAATTTGGCAATATTTTTCTTGAAGGTTTTGCTTCTTGTTTTTTTTTCTACTGGTTTAATTTGTGGATATTTGTTACAATTTTTTTTCAGCAATTTGGGCAATGAAGATGATCCTTATGCTTACGAGCTTCAGTTCTGTGTCAAGGACTATTGTTTTGCAAGAGAAGACAGATTGATTGGCATTGCACTGATGCAGCTTCGTGACATCATTGAACAAGGCAGCTGTGCATGCTGGGTAGCTCTAGGCCGCAGAGTTCACTTAGATGACACTGGATTCACGGTGCTGAGGATTCTCTCGCAGAGAACTAATGATGAAGTGGCTAAGGAGTTTGTCAAGCTGAAGTCCGAGTGCCGACACCTAGAAGATGTGCAGTCATGACATAAAAGTCCTGTGACAAATATTAACATCGCTGTCATGCTGGAACTTGAAGTTACAAATGACAGAAAGATAGCCTAAATGGAACACGGTGCAAAAAAGTAACGGACGTCCCCATGAGCAATCATTTCCACTGGAGCGTCATGGTTCACAGTCCGGATGGATGAGTGACAGCATTCTGCCATATGTTTCCAACAAAGTATATGTTCAGAGCTGTGATACTGCTGTTTATGCTCCCTTATGTAACAGATTTACAATGCTCAAGGTCCTGTCTTTCGTTCACAGTATATCTAGCTTGGGATTTGTTTTCTCCTCTTTACCTGTTTTAAGAGGGGCAATAGAAAGCATGGAGCTGGTTTGTATTTATGAGAGATAGATTGTAATTTGACAGTCATTCACAATGTGAAAGACATACAGTATTTCTCTCTAGGGAGAGATTGCCAAGTTATTCTGCTGAGTAGATTAATTATATTCCGTTTACAGACCAAGAACTTCCTCTAGATACAATTTTGTTGTGTAATCTATGTGCAGCTACTGATTGATATTAGTTCTGCCAGTACAAGAATGCTTGCTTTCATGTTGAATGTCCTTGAAGGAAATGTTTTCACTTTTTTTGAAGTTTACATCTAGAGATAGCAACTTTTAACTTCTTTATCTTTGTTCATAGAGTATTAATTTTTAAAAAAAATATAATTCTCAAAGTTCTTTCATAATATTTTGCTTGCTTGTGACCATGGATGCCGTCAAGGAAGGGAGATAAAGCAAGAAAAAGAAGGATGACATGCAACAGAACAAGTATTGTGGTCTGGGTTATGTTTAGTTGCGGAGTTAAATCTAAAAGCCGCACATTATTTGTTGCCCATGGAAGTTAATGGTTCAGACAGCAGCCATAAGCTGAAGCATAGAGCCTGGACTTATTGCATTCTGCTAGTAAAAAATATAGATGAACCACAAGTGCACTTTTGTTTGCATCAAAGAGAAGAGTAAAACTGAGGAGCCATGTTAATAAATTTTCAAATACTAGGAAAAAGAACATATTGTCCTCCATGGTAAAGAAACTGTAAAAATGAAAATATCTTATTAATATAAGATAATAGGTTGTGAAAATCCATAAATGACCATCATAATATGTTTAAAATTATACAGAACTTAGATATACCTAGATTTCTTTGTAATTCTGTCATAAATTTCCCACATATAAAGAGTGTTAGTACAGCCAAGTTTTTCTGATCACCACAGTTTCAGAATAGTTGCTGAATGCCATGTTGTACATTGCTGGCAAGAGAAAATTTTTTACTGTCATTTTTATTTGTTTGTTCTAGATTCATTGTTTACTTCCACTTTTTTTTGTGGCATGTGTTGTTTACCCATCTATTGTCAGGCCATTAGATCAAGGGTTATAATTGTTGTTATGTTTTGTAGTGTGATATGCTGAAAGGATTCAGTTGAAAAGGAATTTGCATGAGAGTAGTTGGCAGTGGATAGACAACATCATAACAGCAGGAAGCAGTTTAGTCAGATGTATCATAAAACTGATTGATTGATTGAACATTATTTGCAATTGATTGATTGATTGATTGAACTTTATTTGCAATGGGTGAAGAACGAGCAGTCAGGTCCATCTGACATTCTGCCTTTATCATACAACTATTTCAGACACTCTACATCAGATAGTACAGATATGCTACACATATAATAAATATGATTAATACTGAAATTACAAAACTGAAATAACAAAGTTGAAATGACAAATCTGTTATGTTTCACTCTTATCTATATGCTCGATACAGGAAATAACTACACACATGCAGCAAAGTTACCCTTATAGTCTTCCACATTAATGAATATCTACCAGACTGCTGTGCCGTATGAGAATTCAGTATAAAATCATATCATTTACATTGAGTGCTTGCAGTAAGTCTAAAGTAATGAGAAAGTTTATAAATAAACAGATAGACACGGACAGACATACAGATAGAACAAACAAATGAACTTTATTTTCAAAGAAAGAACAAGCTTGGGATTTATTGTAGCTGTATACATGGGTGAAGTATAGTACTGTAAAGTATATAAAGTTATATATATATATATATATATATATAGTAAAGTATCTTGATTTTTGCAAATGACATAACTCTTATTAGTAACAATGTGAATTTGATGCAAGAAAAAACAAATACCTTGTCTTTACTGGCTAGCAAAATAGGACTTGAAATTAACAAGGACTAAACAAAAATAATGAAACTTCCGATTAATCAAGAAGGAAAAGTATATGTAAAATATACAGCTTTTGTAGAAGTAAACCAATGTGCATATCTCAGCAGCTAGATAGACCAGGATGATGACACCAGAAGGGAAGTTAGAATTAGAAAAGCAAAATCAGCATTGATCTTCAAGAATCTTAAGAACATATGGCACTCTAAAGTTACAAGCACAAAAACCAAGCTAAGGTTATTCAATTCAAATGTAAAATCTACCCTCATTTATACGTGGAAAGCTGGAAAACAACTAAAGAAATAAACAACAAATTAGACTGTTTTGAAAACAAATGCCTAAGGAAAATACTCTGTATAAAGTGGAATGAATTCAAGAACAACGCAGAGATAAGACAAACGAGCAAACATGTCTTATTGGTGATCAGAAAAAAGGAAATAGATATATATTGTTCACGTGATGAGAAGAAACGATCAGATATCTCAAAACAAGCTATCAAGTGAAACACAACAGGCCAAAAAAAAAGATATCGACTATGTGAAATTCTAAGAGGACATTGTTAAGAGAGGCCAAATTAGTAGGCATAAAATCCCTTGATGAGGTTGAAAAACTTGCCCAAAACGGGAAAACTTGGCGAGCTACCATGCGACCCCTGTGTGACGTTTAACAGCATGGGAAGGATGTAAGATGTAAGAAGATAGTTATATAGGAACTATTGGTTTATAGAAATAGTGCTTGTTTTGTCAAAAAATATCTCAGTTTTGTCAAGAAAGCAAAATGTTCTTGAAAGGATCAACTGATGAAGATTTTCAAATGGTAATAAAATAAAAGAGCTGTCATTGTTTTAGAGTAAGGTTAGACTAAGGCGGTAGAAGAAGTTTGGATGGCAGTGTATTTCATTTGGTGCCTTTTGAAAATATTTGTTGTTTTCATTGTCAGTCTATAGACAGAAGTGTTTAGTAAACGTTACGAATATCAGAAAATTCACTTATAAACTAATGGGGATTTAATTTTTGGTAGCCAGTCTTTGTGGTTGTTGATGGTAGACAAAATAATGTGTGCAGTTCTGGTGTCTAGAAGAAGATTAAACTGGAGGGTAGTTTCACTTTCATATGAATTATTTCAGTTTCATGTGAGTTTTCAGAGTTTCTCAGAACATAAAAGAAAAAAAAAAGTTTTCCTGTTCAAGTGCAATCATTATTGCTGAACACCAGTGACAGAGCTTTGTGCTCTACACTTAGGCACACAGATTTTCATCCAAACAGTGTCACAGAGCATCTCAACATCTTTAGGACAGCAGTTTGTTTTTTTTGTGTATGCTTTTTTGTGAAATTTTTATTTGCATTGTTGCATTTATTTGCATTATTCTGTACTAGAGTATAGTAGAGAGGTCTCAGTCAAATAATGTGCAGAAACCATGTTTAAGTTGCTGTATATTTTATGCAGTTTATTAAGTTATAAGAATTTTAGCTGCGTGAAAAAGACAAGTAAATGTCACATGTTGATTTTTTTTGTATCAGTGAGTTTCTTCATGTGTAGAATAACTCTGAATGCATCTAAACTGTAGATATGATCATATGTATTGGTAACATACCTTGAGTAAGTAACATGACAAGATAACAGTGAAGTTATATCATAGCTTTGTAAAAGTGAGCATATATCATGGCAGTGTAAATGTTAAGAGACACAGTGATATGGAGAGGTTGATAGTAGAAAGCATAGTGCCCATCGAAAGAGAAAAGGGCCAACCTTAGGATATCGGGTAAATTCAGGACATCAGGAGGGTCTGAATATGTCACTGTGAGACGCTGATCAACTTGCGCAAGACTGCATTGCATTCAGTGAGGCAGTAAGAGGGACAACATTTTGGAAAGAACACATCACATGAAGAAGTAATGTGAACTGGCACATTGAGCTCATGTTATGATAGTGTAACCATTAAGCAGTGCAAGTGTAATTGTGTGAAGTAATGGATGGCACCATGACCTTCTGTATACAGAAAGATCCAAGATTCTAGATCAGTGGAGAGATAACAATTTATTTCATTTTTTGAATGTTCTGAATACATGATCCTCTAACTGTTCTCAAGGTATCTGTCTGTGCTCTGATTTGATTACTGCTTCTTAGGTATCAGTTCTGTGCAGGTTTTTGTAGGTGATGCTCACAAGAAAAAAAAAGTGCAGAGGCCTAAGATCAGAGGCCTGGGGAGAGGGTTTGGTGGGGGCATTCATCTGAGTGTACAAATTATTTGTGAAATGATAACTTATGTGTGAATGATAACAAAAAAAAATTGTTCAGACTGAGGCTTCCGTATTACATGTTAAGCTTGGTTGACTTGTGTTCTGTACTTTTACATCTGTAACTGTTTAATATTTGACATTGATGTAGCATGAACTTTACCTGTACATACAAGATTTACTATGCCAACTAACCAAACATTGTTTCATGTTTTATGAGGAATTGCAACAATCTTTGGACTTTTTTTTGTGTGTAAGTTTTTTAGCTCAGATTTATTTGAATGTTTTGCTTATATTAGTCAAAATATATATATTTTTTTTTTTGGTGTAAGGTCCACATCACCTTAGAATCAAGTTCCCCTTGTATTATTTACACTTGTAAGTTCATGAAATTACTGTTTCCATAGTATGATACACTTCCAAGATTACTCAGTGATAACAGCATTCCTGGTGTATTTGCTATGGGTGGTATAGTTTGTGTTGGTGCAGATTCTAGGAAAATCATGTTTTTAAATGTGCAGCATGTATAAAAAAAGCTTTAAATAAGCAGAGAAGAGGGACCCGTGTGTTTCAAATTAAGAATTTTGCATAATTTATTTTCAGACAGGTACCACAAGGTTATCTTTTGAAAATAGTTCCTGCATAATGATATAGAAGCTCTGAAGCTTAGATAATACTTCTTGCCTGATAGTACAGTTTTTTTTCCCAGACATAACTTTCCTGTGTGTCTTCTCTGATTCAGAGTACATTAATTCATAGAAATTATTATTTATAACAATAATTTTTTAATTATGACAATACATGGCTAATTCATCTCTTTTGTCATCATCCTTATCTTACTTGTCATCATTGCTATTGTATCTTTTCACAAATCTTTGTAGTTTTTTTTTGGTTTCATTTCCTGGCCTTTTTTTATTTTATTTATAATGTGGTTATCTCTTGTTGACCATTATTTGCCTTCTTTTGCATGTTTTTTTCATTTATCTGTGTGCTCAGGTCAGCCCATTCTTATTGCATGTTCGCTGAATGTTGATATTGCCTGTAAATTTTGGTTGAATTAAATCTTTCTTCAGCCATTCCTTATTAATCATCTTTGTTGTCTAAGGAAATCTTAAAATTCTTTTGAGAAGCCCCATCTTTTTGTCATCATTTTGTCTTCTGTCAGGCAGGGTAGGTTTCATTTTGCATGTTTTGTACCTGATGTCAGATTGTGATAGGTTTTAATTTTCTAACATTCTTTTTCTTTAGCATTTTCTGTTTTGATATTAAAGTAATGCACATGTTAGAATATAAATCTTTTCTTCAAGTTTGTTCCATTTACTTTTCCTTGACATTAATGTGAGTTCTCTGTCTTGGAGATTGCTACTTTCTGCTTTCTTGCTGAATCCATTTTATGCACGTTCTTTTGGTAGTATACGTGTAAATCACCAGCTTTTTTTTTCTTCTCATTAATTCTATTAATTGCATGTCCTCATCATGCCAGGGGTCATTCTTTAGTGCTTTGTATAAAATTAATCTTACCTTCATTTTGGTCTTCACTTAGTAAATCATAATGTAATGGTTATGTTCCATTCATTATAACAAGGCCTTGAACATTATTTGTTTGGAGATCTTCTTTTTAAGTTTGTGATACTTCGTGGATAATTTATTCATAAATACGAGTATGTCTGCCAGTGATTCTTTATTTTCTTCTAGCCGCTTACATATACATCTAAACATTAATCTAGCTAGACCTCCGGCGTATTTTACATGTGCCCTAGTAAGTAGTGATTGTCTCATTTTGAAACAGATGCTTAACAATTAATGTGCAAATGGCAGGTGTCATTTTCAGTACTCTTTTTTTTTTTTTAATGTTACAAAGTTCTACTGAGGATATTTTGTGGGTATCAACATAAACTATAAATATTTGTTTTGTCATTACTTTGTAATATGAATGAAAAGAAAATTACCTTACATTTTATCTTCCATATTATTATAAAGTGAATTAGTATGCAGAAGTGATAGACTCTGAAGCTAAGTTACTAAGAATTGATTTGCACTGATAATATAAGTTGATAATCTAGATCTGAACATAGTATGAACATGAATGGTGCTATGACATTTGGTGTATTTATACTGGTAACAAAAATCTAAACATTTCACCTGTCGGATTTCCAGTGTACATGCTTTTTGTGCAGTGCTGTGTGACTGCTTCACATCTTACGTTTCTTGACCTGGCATTGTTCCAGACTTGACTGTTGTGGTAAGAAAATAAGATGTTGGGTCTCTACACAGATATTGTTTCATATTTTCCTACAGATTTTTCAAAGAACATGAGACACACATCAGATTTTGGCACAAGAGTCTATACACAATCATTCTGTGCAATTCATCATAAAAGAGTCGACAGCTGTAATAGTCAAAATGTGGTCATCATATAATTGTCTCAGGATATCATGCCTCACAAGTGCATGTTGCAGCTGCATGGTAATGACTGATACATAAAGTTATGTAAACAGAAACTTGAGTAACCAGTGATCACATTAACCAGTAATTGCCAGTAAATTACCATTAAAAATTAGAAAAACCAAAATTTTTGGAGACAGTTACCATAACTGGTTTATATTATCAAAAATTTAGTAAAAAGCAACCAGCAAAATTGGTTGGAGGATAATCAGGCCAGTAGGATGATGATGCTTAGTTTGCATGGAGGAGAATCAGCCATGAGAACATTGTCAAGATTAACTCTCACTGCAAATAAGGTGAGAAAAAATGTTCACATCAACAGTTCATTTCAGCTGTTGTTCTAAGTTTACATTTTTTTTTAAAACATATAAGGTACTGACTGTTGTATTCACAAAACCAGTATTTCTGAGAGTAGTTCATGCAAGGTAAAAGACAAGCACAATCATACCATTTTCAAAAAAATCCTAGAACAATCGCAAAAAAATCTATAGTAACAGAAACATGAATCTGTGATGGTGACTCTTGATAACAAATATTTTTCCTGTCTGCTGTGATGTCCAAATGTGATAATTTATGATGCTTCTCTTTGTTCCATCAGTGTCCAAGACACATGGGACTAATGGTAGCAAGAAATTTCCACTTCCTTTGCTCCTTCACCGTTTTCTTGGTTGTTTCCCATGTCAGTTCTTTGTTTACCATCTTCTCTACTGTACATCTTGTCATTTTGGGCCGCCCCGTGCTTCTTTTACCCTGTGAAGTCCACATCAAAGCTGTTCCTGGTAAGAATTCCTCTGTCATTTTCATAATTTGGCCAGTCCATTGCCACCTTCTTCTTTCAGTCATTGCTGACAGTGGTATCATGTCAGTCGCTCTTAACAAGAGGTCATTACTGATAGTATTTGACCAGAGCACTCTTTTTATCTTGTATATACACTTGTTTTGGAAGGTGTCAGGTGTATGTGCCATTGTCTGTGTCATTTTCCAGCATTCATTCTGATATGGTATGACACTTAACATTGCTTTTGAATATTTTTCATTTAGTTTTCTGGCTTACCTTTTTTGAAGCTCCAGATGTGGTTGAGCACAGCCCAAGCTTGTTGAGTTTTTATTATTCTTATTTCAATTGTTTACTACTAGTCTCTGTCTGCTGTTACCATAATACTAAGGTATGTGAATTCTTGAATGACAGATTGTTCACTGTGACTAGTCTAATAATTTCAACATTTTGTTTCAATAGTTTGGTCTTTTTTTTTCTGTTCACTTGTAGTCCCGTTCCACTTGCTTTTGTTGTTAGCCTATCTTTCTTGCATGTCAGTGTGTCAGTTTGAAAGTAATGTTATGTTGTCCATGAGCTCCAGATCTTCTGGTGTTGATGTTATGACCACTGGGTGGCTCTGTGCTGGTCTGCTTTTGTTTCTCTTATCATCCTGTCAGTGGTAAGGATGAACAGTGCTGGTGAGAGTGCATTCCCTGTTTGTTTCGTGGTGCCTGGCTCACACTAAATACAATGGTCAAAGAAAGTTTGTGTGGAACAAATAATCTCCAGAAAACATGAAAATAATTTGAAAGAGTTTAAAATGTTGAAGGGTGGATTTTTTTTCAGCGCTTGAGAAAGATCTTCAGCATTGAAAAAAATATTATACTAGGATTTTTAAAATAGAGGTCTGTCATCTTCTGATATGTGTCACATGACCTTTCACTTCTGTCATTGCATGAGAGAATCACAAGAGTTTTGCTAAGATGTAGAATAGTTTATAATAAGCTGATAATTTTTTTTTTTGCCAGATTTGTTCCCATAACAAAGCTCCTAAAACTTAAATAGAAGTCACTCATTTCACTGTACCACATTACTCCAGTGAACTGAGATCTTGTGAAGTTAGTTTCCAAGTGAGTAGCTGTGTATTTTGATGAATTTTGTTTAAAAAATATGTCATATATACAAAAATATTTGCCAGAGACATTATTATATTAAATATAATATGTAGCAAAGTGAACATGACTCATTTGTCATATGAGGTGTCCATCAGGTGCTTACTGTTAACTTGTTTCCAGTTTTATTATATTACACTTATCAACATTGCTGATTGTCATTCTACATTGAACTTGATTCTGTACATTTATAACATAATCCCATTTATACTGTTATACCTTCTGCCTTAATATTTAATCATTTAGAGGCTGTGAATACATTTTTCATCGGGTTTTATCAGTTTTATTTATTGTAAAGTGGACATTTTGGGAGTTTTTGCTTAGGGCCAGAGTAGGTTTAAATAATAAAATTGTATGGTTTGATCATTAAATAACAGCTCTGTAAGCTCACACATAACTATGTGTGTCTACTTGTAATTTTACTGTGGAGCGTTTATACATTCCCAAATGTAAACGTTCTGTTCAGACATAACATTACCTTGCCATATATTACAATGCAGTCTGAAGCAGCCGACATGTCTGTACTGTGAGAAGCCTAGTAGGTTGAAATCTTCCTATCAGTTACTGCTCACACTTTTAATGCTTTTGCTGTAGGGCTAGTGTATGATCTTCAGAGATGTGGATATTTATTGAACAGTAGTGCATGCAGATATTATTTGGATAAATTTGCTTGATTCATCAGACTGTACAAATGTGAAGTATACAGAATGCCTTTGTACTGACTTTTGTTGTGGCATATATCTGATGTGATATATACCCTAGACACTGAGCTTAGTCTGTATAGATTTTGTAGTTTAAGCTGTGTAATGTCCATGTGAACTGCATAGTAAAATTTGTAAGTGTAAATTGTGTGTAGGCTGTCCTAGACTGTAAGCTGTCCAAATGTAGCATATCTGTATAGACATATATATAGACTTCTTCTGGAGTTAGGGAAGAAAAGGCGGCCAGGCATAATACTGACCATATCACCCACTAGTGTGCTGACAGGTTAAGGAAAATATGGGCACTAACACCATATCCTTACGTGCCTCTAAGGCATGACAGGATTACCTTTACCTATACAGTCGGCCGGTCATATAGGCTGTGTGCTGCCGATATCACAGCGATGATTTTTTATCAGAAAGTGGTAATTTAGTTCAGCTCTATGACAAGTATACCATATTTGAAATTATTCCTTATGTGCACCGATTCCTAGCAGCAGCTTTCCATTCCTGCACCTTGACAAGCAGAAAATACAGTGATATAGGCCATATGGAGTATATAGGAAGAGGATGTCCAATAAACTATATGCACTGAAGTGGCCTAAGAATGGTTTGTGTACAGTAGTTCTCATGAACAAGACTTGTCCCACATTTATTAACCAGACTCCCCCCTAGATAGCTTTCCTTAAAATGTTTCACTCATTTTTGTTTTCTACCATTGAAACCAAGGCTGTGGTCATTTTATTATCTACATGGTTATGTAATAAATTTTGTTTCCATTAATTTCCCTTCCTTAATTTGATTCTGTCATTATCTTTACATGTATAATAGAGTTGTTGCTGCTGTATGTTCCTGTACTGTCATATAGCGGTTAGCAAAATGAGTGCATAACATGTAGCTGATGAGGAGTTTTAGAGTCAGTGGTAAAGATATGCTTGTACAGAAATGAGATAATGGATACTAGAAATCATCTTGTAATGATGAGATGCTCTTTCTCCTCTTTCAGTTCTTTTTTTTTTTTTTTTTCTGAATGACATTGTCAGGTTCCAGATTTTCAGCCATCTTTACTGGGAACATGGTCTTGCTGCTGTCAGATGTCAGTCTTTGACCAACTGCACAGTTCCCACTCTTACAGAAAGGAAACTTTTTTCATAATAAATTGCCACAATGAACGGAATTACCACTCTGTGAAAATGCTTTATTATCATTTGTTTTTACGGAATATTCAAATAGAAAATATTTTCAACAGAAATAAAAAGACACCAACAGTTCAATGGGAGACAAGAAAATATTACAAGATGGTGAACGTCCTTCACAAACTAACCAGAACAAAAAATAAAACCGTCATTCCATCATAAATTGATCACAGTCACAAGTTATCTAAACTACTTGCTAATCAAACATATGCTGGAGATCCTGATATCTGATAGGGTATTCCAATATATGTCAGTCCATGTATTCAATTATGAAACCCTGTAAAGAAATTCTAAATTCTGTTGTATGATACTTCACAGATTCCCTCATTTTTAGTCTAGTAAAGTAAGAGAACAGTTTTGTAGGATTAGACCCTGATCAACATGCCCTTTGGTTAAGGCACAAGCGTAGTTTTTTTTTTTTTTTAACTACGGGTAGCCCTGGTTTGCAGTACCAATGAGTCCATGGCCTGTTGCTTTCGTTGTCTTAACAAACAAAAAATAGACATCGAAAAAAATCATAGACAAAGCACTTTAGTGAGACGTGAGAGAAAGAAAAATCCTGTAGGACGAGCAGCTGTCTAGCCACGAGAGAACAACATACTTAACTGACTGCGTTACTAGCACTTCCTCCAATAAAAGATGTTTGTAAGTGTAGTCATTAGTAACTGTTCAGTAGACACAAGGAATCATGGCACCCAGAAAGAAACGAGGTCATAACACAGAAATTCCGTATCTTCAGTCTCTCTAGCAGGTACCAACTTTTTTAGACAAACACACAATGTCTCGTGCCATGTCTGGTGCATACTTCTTCATACGCACACTGGCAATGATGCACGATAGCCTGATTTCTGCAATGCGCCTTTTGGCTGGGTACCTCCGGCTTCAGCACCTTTACCTGCTAGGGCAGACTTTAGTCTTGCTCGGACTGCCATGAAGACAGTGGTGTAGGCTGGCCTGGCCAAAACTTTGTTTTCCAGCCTCTGGTGGCTATACTTAAGCCTCTTCTCCATGTCAGATCCAGCATGCAACGCTGGCTGTCCAGATGGCTCAGAGACACTTCGACTTTGGGACGAGGAATATGATGAGTGCCTCAACGATATCCATTCCCCGCTACCTATAGTCTGCTGGCTCTGTTAGCCATTGTTGTAGAGATTCATAGCCTTGTCACGTCCTGGATTCACTGGTTTCACACCAGATTTTCCTCATCCCCACCGGCAGTCTCCATGTCCCCACCCATCCACCAACCTGACATTACATGTTACAAAAATAACATTACAATTAGTGTTGATTGCTACAGGTTTCCGGGCTACAGAAGTAGGTCAGAGTTTTTAAGCAAGCAGATCTATGTTCCCTGTCTCACAAAGACTGTGTTAGTGTGTTCTTGACACAGTTGTTCCCAGGGGATGGTGCATACTTGAACAACAATAACAAATGAACGAATACTTATTACATGAAGTTAGTTTCAGGTATAGTTTCAGGAACAATTTTTTTATAAATAGGAAACAATGAGGCTTTCATACGGTAAAGGAAGAGAACACAGTTTTGTAGGATTAGACTTTGAAAAAATCGTAGACAAAGCACTTTAGTGAGATGTGAGAGAAAGAAAAATCACAATAGTCATTTTTAATCTATCCATCTCTGTTGTAGTCAATGTTTACTGTTCCATTAAGTTTCTACTGCTAATTAAAACAAACAATTTTAGGATTCAAAAAAGAAAGCTATCTATCAAACATTCCTGTTTAATCTGGGAGTTTTATTCACTGTAAGTGCATTTATCAAAACATGCCCTGTCTCCAGGCAGGTATGGCTCTGTGAGGCAGCTGAAACACTTGACCACCACCAGAAGGTCCCTGATCTTTTAACCTCTCTTTCCAGCCCGCAGTGGGCTGTAGTAGCCTGTTGGGATCTCGTGTAGCTTCCACCTGAGTACAAAGAAAGATTTCATTAACAATCTTCAGGTTTAATGGTGAGATCCTGTCATAATTTGGCAGACAGAAGTGGTTATGCCAGAAAATAAATGAAGAAAATTTTTCTGACTGGGGAATTAGCTTTTCTTCCTATTGACAGTAATAAGATACAATTAATCCTAACAGACCATCTGGAGTCAGTGTATAGCTGAATAGATCTGAGAGTTTGCAGTAAATGGACATGGGATGATGAATGAAAAAAATTAATTACAATGGACTGATGAGAAGGTGGCCTTTAAGAATTAGGCTGAACATGCAAGCTGTGTATAAAAACAACAAAGTTTGACCATTATTGTCATCTTCAACAATTTCTTTTATAAACACTTCTGGATGCAACTGCTCCATTTTCTGTCAAAATCTATCTTTTATAAGGAGTAGGGGAAGCCAGTATAGGACTAAAAATATTCTAACAAGAGATTCCATCCAGTCCACTGACGATATTCACATTTAGATTTTTTATTACGCTCATTCTGATGCACCTGTTGCTATTTGCTCTTCCTCTTCCAAACAAAGTCATTTTGACCTTGTGAGTTTTACTCAAGGACAAAAGCTAAATTACCCTTTTATTGTTTTATTTTGTCTTTGCTAGTTGTTCTGACTGAGGAAAATGTATTTTATTACTGTTTCAGTTTTGTATGTATATAATGTTGCTTCTACACCTTTAACTCTTCCTGTGCCACAGGAAGAAAACATGGGTCTTGATATGAATAGGGGTATATTAGTAAAAGTGAATGAAACGTGTAATTACATGCTAGAAGTGTACTTATTATGTTTCAAAATAACTAAAATTGTATGAAGATTTCATAAATGCAAAATGTTTTAGGAAAAAAAGATGTAGTGTGATGTTTCTGGACAATAACTGTGTCCAACTTACCATCAGATAGGCCTAGATTGACATTAGTTATCATCTGAGATGTCTAGATCGACTTGTCAATGTCATATTGTGATTATATGTGCCAAAAATCGCTAAAACAACCTTCTAACTACTTATCCAGTCATCTAATATGTCTAGATCTACTTAGGATACATTCAAGAACAGTTCTGTAGCCTTAGGGGGACATGTTTGTCAACGAAGTCACACAAAAAGGCTGAAAACTTCGATCAAAAACACTGAATTTGACTGCCATTTGACCCCGTTGTCAATAACCCCTTGTGAAAAGAATGCTGGGTAAATGTGACATGTACACTTAACATGCGATCTAAAAATTCAACCAATTTTACATCGAAACAAACCAGAGGCATTTATAAAGGCTCCCGGCAAAAGCATGGAAACCGGATGCAGCCTAGCAGTAGGTCGGTGGCACGGGAAGAGTTAATAAACATATTCAACCAGGTAAAATAAAGACGGAAAACAAATTAACTGACAAACAGTAGACAAACTAAACAATCTAATGCTTATACTTAAGATATGTCTGCAGAGCTTAAAAGCTCAGTGAAAGCTTTCATTTCTCCAATCCAGCAGCCATCTGAGTTTGCACTCTTTGGCTTATTCCTGTCATAAGGAAAGCTTTCATAAAAATCTGTTCTCTGGATCAATCTAGAAAAGCTAAAAGAAACCTGACATTTATGGCAAACACAAACTATGACATAAATTTAGTGCAGAATACCTGAATTTTCTGTGCTTCAATTCTTCTCTCTCTCGCTTTCTTCTTTTCTTCCTTCTCTCTTTCTTTCTCAAGTTTTTCATTCAAATGCTTTACATCCTGCAGAGAAAATAATCACATGTACTCAACAGATAATACAAAGTACTAAATTTCACTTAAAGCTAGTTTGCTTTTTTTTTTTTTTTTAACTGATCATGAGCAGTAACTCCCATATTTTAAACACCAGTAGATGCCATCTTCATACAGAAAGCAAGCTATGGCTGATTTTCAAAATACAATACTTTCATGCTTTACTTCTACTTTGACGGCTACTTCTGAAGCATCTTTCAAAGTATTTCTTTCTGTATGTAGCCAGAAAAGATAAATATAAAACTTTAACAAAAGAAGTACGAAGAAACATAAGAAAAGACAAAAAAACAATACATACAAGATTGTTGTGAAAGAATAGAAGAACATCAGAGGTGTGGAAGAGATAGTGAAATGTTTAAAGAAATGAAGACATTGACGAGAAATGTCACACCTAAGCTAAATGTAATTTGTGATGAGATGGGGAATACCCTGACAGAGACAGAGGAAATTCTGGAAAGATGGAAGGAATATTGCAAAAGAATGTATGAAACAACCGACTGTGGAAGCAGAAATCAACAGTGTGAATTATTATTGGAGGAGAAAGAACCCGAGCCGACAATGGAAGAAGTTTTATGGGCAATAAAGAGTCTGAAAAATGGTAAATCACCAGGATGTGATGAGATAACCGCTGAATTTATTAAAGCAGGAGGAAAGGAGTGTGCAACAATCTATCATGCACTATGTAAAAAGATATGGCATTCAGGTATTTGGCCAAAAGAATGGAAAAGAACTGTATTCATACCACTGCCAAAAAAGGGTAACCTGAAATTATGCACCAACTACAGAACTGTTGCCCTGATTAGTCATGCCAGTAAAATTCTGTTAAAAATCATAATGGGTAGACTTCGAAAGAAAATAGAAGAAGAAGTCAATATGGTCCAAGCTGGCTTCAGGCAAGGAAGCGGATCAAGAGATCATATATTCAATCTAAGATTAATAATAGAGAAATGCAGAGAGTTTAATGTGAATCTATATTTATCCTTTATGGACTACTCAAAGGCATTTGATTGTGTACAACACCAGAAACTTTGGGAAATAATGGAAAAAATGGGATTTCCAACACATTTGATACAATTAACATCACTGCTGTATTTAGACCAACAAGCAGCAGTAAGAATAAATGGTGAAACAACAACTTGGTTTGACATAAAACAAGGGGTCCGTCAGGGGTGCATATTGTCACCCTACTTATTTAACTTGTATACTGAAAATATAATGAGGAATGTTAAAGAAGATGTAGACAAAGAATATTACGATGCCATAACAGTTGGAGGTTATGAAATACCAGAGATTAGATATGCTGATGACACAGTATTGCTGTCCACAACACAAGAAGGAATGGAAAAACTAATTATGTCATTCCGCAAGAACAGCGAAGAGCAGAACCTCTATCTTAATGCAAAGAAAACTAAAGTGGTGACAATTGACAAAACAAACAAGGCAACTGAAATATGTATCAATGAGGAAAAACTGGAAGAAGTGGAGAGTTTTGAATATCTTGGATCACTACTAACTAATAATGGAGATACAATGAGGGAAATTAAAAGGAGGACATCTATTGCTCTTCAGAAAGTAAAACAAATAAAGAATCTGTGGAGAGGAGCAGACAGAACCACAAAAATAAGATTTTTAAGGGCATGCATCTTTCCCATCGCAACATATGCCTGTGAGACCTGGACACTTAACAAAACAGCTGAGAAACACATAAATGCCTTTGAATGTAAATGCTATAGAAGAGTTCTCCAAATATCGTGGACACAAAAAAGAACAAATATATCTATACTACAAGAGCTTAATATTGAAGAAGGCTGGCTAGTAAAGAGGATTAAAGAGAGAAAACTTAAACATTTTGGCCACATTAAACGTCATGATAATTTAGAGAAGACCGTATTGGAAGGATACATAATGGGAAAAAGAAAAAGAGGAAGACCGAAACGAAGATGGCTGCAAGACATCGTTGATGATCTGGAAATGGATGCAGCAGCAGCAGGCCATCTTGCTCACAACCGAGAGGCCTACAGGAGTGCTGTTTGGGAGGCACAGTTCCACAAGGGACATGCAAAGGAATGAATGAATGAATGTAGCCATCCTCTGCCAGACTCACTGACTTTTCCCCTCACTACAGTTCTGAACAGCTTTCATGCTAAAACATGTTCAATTTAACCTTAATGTCAAAACAAAAGATGATTGCAAAATACAGTGGAATGCTCATCTAACATTCAAGGTCTACCAGCTGTTAAGTCCTTCTCACATCAAGATAAGAACACTTGTATGTGATGTCATACCAAGAACTGGTAATGAGAAGCCCAAGTTTACCCTGTCTGAAATGTAATATATGTTCTCACTTCATCCTAAAAAAACTGAGAAAAAGAAAAAGACTGATAGCTTTGTGAACTTGGAGGAGGTCAATGAATTTGTATACCTTGACAGTAGAGTAGTAGAAAATGGAGACAGCACAGAGGACATCAGCAACAGACTTACTAGAGAAAACCAGGTTTTTGCAATGCTCCAGACTATATGGACATCTAAAAAACTAAGCATGAATATGAAAATCAGGATATTTAAGAGTAATGTTCTAAGTGTACTACTCTATGGAAGTGAATGCTGGAAAATCACCAAAACCATAGAAAACAAGTTGAATTCTTTCCAGACTAAATGTTTACGAAGAATTAGACAAATATTTTGGCCAAACACCATAAGAAATAACATCTTGTTGCCAGAAATGCAGATGAAGCCAATGACAGCAATTATTGAGGAAAGACGCTGGCGATGGCTGGGGCATGTGCTCCGAATGACTGAGAACTCACTACTAAAAATAGCACTAAGATGGACACCACAGGGGAACAGAAGTAAGGGTAGACTAAAAGAGACATGGAGAAGAACAACAGAAAGGATGTTGAGCAACAGAGGGCTCACCTGGGCAAGAGCAGAAAAAAAGGCAAAGGACAGGCATTTGTGGAAAACCCTTGCTGAAGCCCCATGTGCCCTGGGCACTTAAGGTTCAGAGAGAGAGAGTTTTGTGAACTACAAACACAGAAAATAAAAGGTTAACAGGCAATTGTTTGATTAACTATTAAAATTTACACTAGTCTTCTTCATTCGCTTCTACCACCAAGATCGCCGCATGATCCTACTGAATTTACTCCTGTGGTTCTTGCGATAGTCTCATTTAGGATGGAGGCTCAGAGCATTGTGGGGCTTGGGCCTATATTCTCAGTGGGTCACAGAAGCAGCATTGCGTGACACTGTGGTTTTCGTTACACCAGTTTAGTGTTGGACTTTCTCACCAGAAAACCTCAACGTGCTTTGGATATCAGTATATCCCCGCCGGGTGAGAGGTGGTTGCCCATCCTGTCCAGAGTTGGACTTTCTCACTGGAAAACTTCAACGTGATTTGGATATAATATATCCCGTCGGATAAGAGGTGGTTGCTAATCTAGACTGCACTGGTCCAGTGTCTCCGACTTCAGCATTTTGTGGTTGTGGCTGCTACCCTTCCTAGTGGTGGCCAGGACGCAGCTTTTGTCGAGGAGGATGAATCCTCACCACTAGTGAGTTTCACCCCTGGGCATATCATCCCAGTATGAGTGTATATAGGATGTGACCGGCCTTTAGATCGGAGGTACCGTGATATGCGTAGCCATCAAAAGTTTCACCCCTGGGTTAAGCCAATTTAGGCATATTGCCCCATTATGGATGTATATAGAACGTGGCCTTCCTCTAGAGCAGAGGTGCCATAGTATGAGTAGCCCTCACCGCAAGTCTACTGGCCATGCTGATTAAACTTCACTTAATCCTTTCCATCACCTTTTTCACAGCAGCGCCGCATGGCAACCCTGATCACATTTTTCCTCATTGGCCGGGAGGAGTTTCACCCCACGCATGGCAGCCGAAGAATCTCACCAGCAGTCTTAGAACCCTTGGGTTAAGCCGGTTTAGGCAACTGAGCCAGTAAGGGTGTATATAGGACATGGTCGGCCTCTAGAGCAGAGGTGCCATGATATGAGTAGCCCTCACAGTGAAACTACTGACTACTTCACTTAATCCTTTCCATCACTTTTTCCATGATGGTGCCACGCAGCAACCCTAATCACATTTTTCTTCATTAGCCGGGAGGAGTTTCACCCCTAAAAACAGCAGCTGAAGAATCTTGCCAGCAGCAAGCAAGAGCTTTCCTTATCCTAGATGTGCTACCAACTAAGACTAACGAGTCTTGTCTATACACAAGCATCTGGTTTTCAGACGACAGATATTCACCTTTCGCCCCTACTCCTGTCAGTGTAAACAGTTCCACCACAAGAAGGCCAGGAGCTGGACTTGGACTGTCAGAGGCTATTTGAGACTCACGCCATGGAGACATTAAATTGGAGTGGAGAGCTATCCCTCACCCCACCTCCAGCTATTACAGTCCTTAGAACCATTTACACTAGTACTTTACAACCTACAAACTCCTTCATATATTTTAACCTTGTCATATACACCTGGTGGTGTAAACCTTGTCACTTGTGCCTAAAAGAACCCTTACACACACTGTCATCCGTCACATTTTCTCACCCTGTTTCTGAACCTGCCAATTTCCTTAGCTATAATCTCTCGTCTCTTTTCCATTTCCTCTTGCTTTCTCTCTTCCTCAATCCTGGACAGCAGTTCCTCTTCTATCTCTTTCTGCCGATGGAACTCTTCAACTTTCCTCTTCGTCTCCAGCTGTACAAAGCAAAGTCAGTTTAAAATTTTAACACAGACTTCATTTGTTTTGATCAAGCTGCTTTATCATATTTCAAGATGCACATTTTTTTTGTGCTACAGAAAGCAACCAGAGAATCTGGCAAGAAAGATAATTTGTTATTTTTCTTTAAGTATAAAAAAATGTAAAAAATATTTCACATAACAAAAATAACTAAATGCTAAATTAATCGGTCTTATGGGGATGCTAAATTAAAAATTTCAAATGAAAAGCATTGTTTTTAATAATCATCATACGCCTTCATGAATATAAGAATCCATTAATTATTTCAATATGAAAGAATTACAATGGCGGATGTCTTTCCCTATTCTGAGGATTTCTAGTGTCATGACAATATTGGTTGTACGAAATAATTTCACATATTTTCATCTTCTTCTTCTTTTTCATTCATTTCTACCACCAGCCCCATGATCCTGCTGAATTTACTCCTGTGGTCCTCGATGTGTCCCGTGGTCCCCCTGTGGTCACTGAGAGGCCCACAAGAGATCCCTGAGAGGATCACAAGAGGTTTAGAGTATCACGGGGCTTGGGTCTGAATTTTTGGTGGGTCACAGAAGCAGGATTGCGTGACACTGTGGTTTTTGTTGCATCAGTTAAATCTAGAGTTGGACTTTCTCACCGGAAAACCTCAACATGTTTTGGATATCAGTATATCCCCACCAGGTGAGAGGTGGTTGCCCATCCAGTCCTGTGTTGGACTTTCTCACCGGAAAACCTCAGCGTGATTAGGATACGCATACATCCCCACCATGTGAGAGGTGGTTGCCTATCTAGACTGCCTTGGTCCAGTGTCTCTGACTTCAGCATTTTGTGGTCACAGCCGCTACCCTTCCTAGTTGTGATCAGGACAGAGCTTTTGTCGAGGAGGACGAATCCTCGCCACTAGTAAGTTTCACCCCTGGATTGAGCCAGTTTAGGCATATTATCTTAGTATGGGTGTGTTTAGGACGTGACCGACCTCTAGAGCAGAGATACCGTGACATGAGTAAGCCATCAAGTTTCACCCCTGGTTTAAGCCGGTTTAGGCATATTTCACCAGTATGGGTGTATATCGGACGTGGCTGGCCTCTAGAGCAGAGGTGCCATGGTATGAGTAGCTCTCACCGCGAGACTACTGGACATACCGATTTAAGCTCCACTTTATCCTTTCCATCACCTTTTCACATTGGCGCCACATGGCAACCCTAATTGCATTTTCGCATTTTCTTCATTGGCCAGGAGGAGTTTCACTCCATGTGCAGCATCCAAAGAATCTCACCAGCAGTGATATATTTTCATCTAATCCTATTGCATTTCAAATGTTTACTTTCAATCAGGACTGAAAATACTCTTGGTTAGTTTCCATTATTTTGCCTGTGTTCTTCCAATTTTAACACAAAAATAAACAATATGTTTCCTCTTTGGTCTCACCTTTAGTTTTTTATATGATGTTAGTTCACAAGGTAAACTGTATAAAATTAGCCACTTAATCAGCTATCACTAAGCTTTATGTTATGGTTCACAAATAGATTGCCTAAGAAATTGATGATTTTTACATTTAAATGTGGCTCTGTAATTGTGGTAATGTGGGAAAGCTGGAATTTGTTGCACTTACAAATTATTTATTTCTCAATTACTACTTTAAATATTTTCTCCTAGATATAAATTTTTTTTTTCATTCTCAAAACATCAACTAGATTCTGGGTTTAGGTCTCATCAATCCGATATGAAACACCTATTTTTTTGTAGTAAGATAATTTCACAAACAAACAAAAAAAATATTTAGAAAACATGACAATTCACATCATAAATCAGTTGCATCAGAACAGTGAAACCAATTACAGGAGGAGAGTGTTAAATATGTTTCATTTTTAAATCTAGCACTGTCAACCACTGATTAAACGAATCCATCAAACGCTGATAAAATTACACAACCACCGCAAAGTTCTGAAAAGTCTGTACCACTTAAATTCAAATTTAATAATATGAGATGAGGCAATGAAAGAAACTTGCACTCACACCATAAACTTCACAGCAAGACTAAAAGAACAGTAAAAGGATGAAAAAAAATCTGACAAAAAAAAAAACAAACTATTCCATCAAGGAATATGTTTACACTTTTACAATTATATAATAATAAAAAACACTGTAAAATATGAATGAGAATGTCTGAGATGAACTCTTCTTGACCGTGTTCATTTTGTGCTTACAATTATGATGACAAAGTGACTAAGGTTCAAAATCATTCCGGCATCACTGCATTCAGGACAGTCCCCCCATATATGCTCTACCACATGCCACAGCATCCATCCAAGAGTATGTTTGCTAACAGTTCTCATCAAGTGTTGGCTCTTTACGATGCGTCTACTGCCACACAGTTCAGATTTCCCACCAGCGCCCTTACTTTGTCCAAGCTCCAGCAGTCTCTTCACAATTACGTTGTTCTTCCATTCCTGTTCATCATTTTCCCGCAGCATTTTCAATACAGCTTCAGTAACATCACCCGTGTCCGTTCTCAGCCTGCCATTTATTTTAGCCTGTCCAGTAAGCCTACTGTGACAATGGTAAGTGTGACAGAGTGACAATAGTAAGTGTGACAGAGTGACAATAGTAAGTGACTAATAAATTGCAGCTTGTACTTCTTTTCACACTGTAAGTTTTGTTTCAAGGCCGGCGAAAGCCAACCTTATCAATCACAGATGTTAAAAAAAAAAAAAAGAGCGAATTATATTTATTATGAATTGAGCCATAGACATACAATTGTGAATGAACACAAGATATCGAACATAAATAATGAATAAGTCCAGCGAAAGCCAAGTTTGTCAATCACAGATCTAAGAGCAATGTTGACAGGTGTGTGCAGACAAACGGACCTACACATATTACAACAGAGCTCACCTGCTGTTTTCTTTCTTCTTCCTGTTGCCGTTTCTTCTCTAGCTCCATTCTCATCTTGTGTTCTTCTTTCATGGCTTTCTCCAGTTCTTTTTGTACCTGCAGGTACAAATATTATTTGTGTTGTCATTCCATACACATTAAAACTGCATCATAATCAGCTGCCAACATTATTTTATTTGTCTAAAAGTAATACCTACTTATTGTATTTTTACCAAGGGCTACTCATTTTATCTGTCTTAAATCATTATCAACCCATAAAGGATACCAAGAGTGGAGAATGGAGAGCTAGAAAGAACGCTGAATTCAACAGCTTATTTAAATCCCAACGAATTATAAATGTCTTGAAACTGAAGAGACTATGCTGGCTGGGCCATGTTGAAAGAATGGAAGAGAACATTCAAATAAAAATTATGTATGCACAAGAGATGAGGGAAACAAGACCAAGGGGTAGACCAAGACAGAGATAGAAAGACAACACAGAAGAGGATATAAAAGAAATGGTGAGAGAATATCAGGAAAAGAGGTGAACTTTATCTGCAGCAATGAGCCTTAATGGTTTGGAAAGCTGAAGAAGAAGAAATCATGATCAATATAATTTTTTTCATCTTTAATCAAGACCTATTTATCTCATCTTATATCTAGACCTTCTCATTTTACATGTTTAAAACTTAATCATCTACAAACAAAGTAAGGAGGAGAAAGAAGGACTACATAAACTCTGTAGTCAGCAGTGCTCAAACGACATGGGACTGAACAAGTCTGTGTTTGAAGAACATCAAAGCTGGGAAACTAAATCCAGCCCTACATTCATACAACACCTCCTGGAAATAGACTGTTTGTTACCTCATTCTGACCAATGAGATAAAGACTGACATGTTTCTCATAACAAAGGAGCAAGCTATAAAATCATGCATGACTGTCCCCTCTTCACTAGTGCTCTGATCCCCTCTTCACAAATGTTCTGATCCCCTGTGCTCTGATCCCTAGTGTTCTGATCTCCACTACCGCTCTTATCCCCTCTTCACACATGTTATGATCTCCACTAGTGCTCTGATCCCTTCTCCACTAGTGCTCTGATCTCCATTAGTGCTCTAATCCCCTCTTCACTAATGTTCTGATCTCCACTAGTGCTCTGATCCCCTCTTCACAAGTGTTCTGATCCCCTCTTCACAAGTGTTCTGATCCCCTCTTCACAAGTGCTCTGATCCCCTCTTCACAAGTGTTCTGATCCCCTCTTCACAAGTGCTCTGATCCCCTCTTCACAAGTGCTCTGATCTCCACTAGTGCTCTGATCTCCTCTTCAGTATCTCCATGAGCATACGACTGATTTATTTTTCCAGACCCTGGGTTTACTTCTTCATCATTTGTTCAGATATCAACACCTTCTTCTTCTTCTTCTTCTTCCACCAACAGTTTCAGATATGACATCAATACCTTCTTCTTCTTCCAATAGTTTCAGATATGACATCAATACCTTCTTCCAACAGTTTCAGATATGACATCAACACCTTCTTCTTCTTCTTCTTCCAACAGTTTCAGATATGACATCAATACCTTCTTCTTCTGCTTCTTCCAACAGTTTCAGATATGACATCAACACTTTCTTCTTCTTCTTCTTCTTCTTCCAACAGTTTCAGATATGACATCAACACCTTCTTCTTCTTCTTCTTCCAACAATTTCAGATATGACATCAACACCTTCTTCATTCTCCAACAGTTTCAGATATGACATCAACACCTTCTTCATTCTCCAACAGTTTCAGATATGACATCAACACCTTCTTCTTCTTCCAACAGTTTCAGATATGACATCAACACCTTCTTCTTCTTCCAACAGTTTCAGATATGACATCAACACCTTCTTCTTCTTCCAACAATTTCAGATATGACATCAACACCTTCTTCTTCTTCCAACAGTTTCAGATATGACATCAACACCTTCTTCACTCTCCAACAGTTTCAGATATGACATCAACGCCTTCTTCACTCTCCAACAGTTTCAGATATGACATCAACGCCTTCTTCACTCTCCAACAGTTTCAGATATGACATCAACACCTTCTTCACTCTCCAACAGTTTCAGATATGACATCAACACCTTCTTCACTCTCCAACAGTTTCAGATATGACATGACCACCAATCTCACTCTCACAAATGTGGCAGTTCATCTCAGGTTTTCAGCATCACTATAGAACTTCTCCTGTGTGGCGCGGGGGGGGGGAGCTAGGGTCTGCCGGGTTCTTTGCCCGAGTGGATCATGTAGAATGTGGCAGAGGATGTGATGCGGTGTCTTTTGGTCTCTGCTGGGTCTGTTGGGCCAATTATCAGGTTCTGTTATGGATCCTGCATTTTTGAGCTTTCACTAATCACCTGTGCCAGGTGGCAGAATAACAGATAATGAAAAAAAAAAAAAGCATGAAAATATCCTGGAATAGAGTGAAGCAGCTGACACACAAAACATAAAATGTTGCATAAACTTTGTGCTTCACCAGGAGCTGAAGTGACAAATCAAGTAGCCAGTGTAATATAATGTTACTTAACTGACTCTTTAAAAAAATATCTACACACAAAATGTTACCTAACTGGCTCTTTCAAAAAGAAAATCTACACATAAAATGTTAATTAACTGACTTTTAAAAAGAAAATCTACACATAAAATGTTAATTAACTGACTTTTAAAAAAATCTACACATAAAATGTTACTTTACCAACTCTTTAACAAAAAAATCTACACATAAAATGTTACTTTACTGGCTCTTTTAAAAAAAAAACTACACATAAAATGTTACTTTACACTTTTAAAAAAATCTACACATAAAATGTTACTTTACTAACTCTTTAAAAAAAAATCTACACATAAAATGTTACTTTACTAACTCTTTAAAAAAAAATCTACACATAAAATGTTACTTTACTGATTTACTGATTCTTTTTAAAAAATCTACACATAAAATGTTACTTTACTAACTCTTTACAAAAAAAATCTACACATAAAATGTTACTTTACTAACTCTTTAAAAAAAAATCTACATATAAAATGTTACTTTACTAACTCTTTAAAAAAAAATCTACACATAAAATGTTACTTTACTGATTTACTGATTCTTTTAAAAAATCTACATATAAAATGTTACTTAACTGGCTCTTTTTTTTTTTAAATATACAAATAAAATGTTACTTTACTGGCTCTTTCAAAAAAATCTACACATAAAATGTCACTTTACTGACTCTTTCAAAAAAAAAAAAAGACTTTCTTACCCTCCAAGCATTGATTTGTTTTGATCTTTCTGCCTTCTCTTCAAGTGTTACATCTTGCAGTTTTTGTCTCTTGGCTGCCTCCTCTTTCCTTGCATCCAGTGTGTCTTGGACTTGACAAATGGCATCCTCTTTTTCTTCCTGATATGAACAGGTACATAAGTTTTACTTTCTTGTTCTTTTTTTTAAAGAACAACAACGAAAAGGTCTAAAAGACTTGAAGTGTGAGAGAAGACAAATAAAGAACAACAAAGGTCTAAAAGAAAGAAGGCAACAAAAAAAAAATGTGGAATATAAATGTAGCTGTCTCAACCTACAGAAAATATAAATACTGTTAGCATTTTTTACATGTCTAAATGCCATGCATTGTTGAAAAAGATATTCAAATGTGTGCAATCATTACAAAATACAGCTTAAATAACTGTAGCTGTTGGCTGTTTGAGTAACTCACCTAGCACCATATAAGATTTCATAAAGTCCTTCCCTGATCAAGAAAAATCATATTTCAAAAAACTATGCTAGGTAGAAACATGAACAATGTGGCATTACACATGCTGTTTCTTAGAGGGGTTTTTTTTTCTGTACAGGTAGCACTGCAGTCACTATCATTCATAGCCCAAAAGTGAATGTCTGCTGCAGTCCAATGCATAATAAGGTTACTGGGCCTTTCTTTTCTACAGAGCCCAGAATTTCAGCTTTATGCTGAACATCAGTTTCAGCCATGGATCATTTTCCAACATGATGTGCACCACCACATTGGGATTTAGTTGTTTATCAGCTCTTGAACGCAAACTTCCAAACCAACGAACTACTACGGCCACCACATTCACAGGATGATACCCTTCTTGACCTAATTATTACTGGGGATACACTACAAAGTCTTCAGTTCACCAGTTTCAAATATTGAAACTTTGAAGGCAAGGACAACATATACTTTAGCAATGATGACTTAAAGAGATGTTGAAGTCATTTCAAGTAGGTATCCACCCTCCCCACCTCTCAACAATTTCTATGTGCTGTTTCAGCAACCGTATCAAATTACTTCACTGTACAATATGTGTAATGAATATGTAAAAGCTGAGATGTTTATTAATAAAACATGAGAACATAGGAGAAATGATCCCCTGTTAAAACATTATAGCAGTGGAAGATGTAGATTTTTTCACACAATAATTAGTGTATAAGTATACAACTATACACAAAGCACTGCAGTAAAGCTGTGATACCAAAATGTATAAACTAGGAAAAAAGTAGGAGCAGCTTTATTACTTAACGATTACAAAGTTGTGACATTTTGGCGTGAGCCTTAATCATACAAAAACATACAGAATGAAGAAATAGAGAGAGGAGATAAAGTATAGATTCACATGATTGCTATTAAAAAAATAAATAAATAAATAGAACACTTAGCTTTAACTTTAAGAAGATGTGGCTTGTCCGACGCTGTGTGTCAGAAATGAGCATGGTAGGCCATAGAGACTGTTTAAATGGAGACCTGTTGTGTGTGGTCGGTGGGTCGTAACTGGGGGTGGTGGGTGGGGAAACCGTGGAGGGAAGAGAGAGTGGTACAATGTTAACCTAGCCAGGAGAAGGTGAAATAGATGAGATTATAGTTAGGGTAGAGGGGTAATTTTTTTTTTTTGCATTCATGTGTCTATACTTTATCTCCTCTCTCTATTTCTTCATCCTGTATGTTTTTGTATGATTAAGGCTCACGCCGAAACATCACAACTTTGTAATCGTTAAGTAATAAAGCTGCTCCTACTTTTTTCCTAGTTTATACATGTAGATTTTTTCAATGTGCTAAGGTAAGAGGTCACAATAATCTCTCTCAGCCTAATTTTCCATCCATCTCAAACTTCTATATCCAAGTGCTGACTTCAATCATCAGTTAAGCCTTACTGTACTTAGTCTTCATCGGTGATGTGGCGTCTTAGTCTTCATCAGTGATGTGGTGTCTTAGTCTTCATTGGTGGTGTGGTGTCTGTTGCTTTTTTTTTTCTGCAGACATAAAGGTCTGCTGGGCCAATCATCAGCCTCTGATATAGATGTTCTCCCAGCCTGCAATGTCCCGTTCTCAGCTGGAAGATTATCACCATCTCATTAATATGATGTCATTTCTCATCTCAGAAGACACTTTTAAAGCAAGTTAATGCCAGGTGTTGTGTTATGTGATGAGCAAGTTAAGCTCAGAAGCTTCCATCATGACTGGGACTTTGTTCATTCTTGATCTCCACTAATTACTGTAGGTAATGTATATGATTTTTTTTTCAATTTTTAATACCACACTTCTCAAGGATTATATGAGGTACATGCATAGGTTATTACTGGGAAAGGCTGGGGAAGGAAAGGTGACTAGGCATGATGCTGACCACACCACCCTGTAGTGTGCAAACAGGTCAAGGAAGATATGAACATCAACACCTCATCCTCCAGGTGTCTTCCATGGCATAAAAGGGATACTGTAACCTCTACTTTTTTTTTTTTTTAACCTTTCTGAAAACACGAAAAACTCTTCTTCTGTGCAAACACAAACCTAATACTACCTCTTTTCTCTCCCTCCATTTCTTGATTGCATATTTCTTGCTCTCATTGAGAAATGTGTATTCTTGGAACCAAGATTCATGTTGCCTGATGTCAGTCTCTGTGTGAATTGGTAAAAATGGTTTCACGTGGTCTAGAAACACGATCCGGCCCTGCAGTAAACAAGATGGATGTTTACTTCCTGTGCATACACTCTGCTCAAGCTATTTGATATCAGAGTAGCACTATTACATTCAATCATTTTTTTTTTTAATGAAAAGAAAGTGCCAGAAATATGTCATCAAGTTTAACCAAACAAACAAACAAAAAAAGAGAGGGAGGGAGAGAGAGAGAGAACAGCAGCAAGCTTAATCAAGCCTTTTGATTTCTATCAAGGGCCAAAGATGTGGAATTCAAGCAGTATAAGACTGCGACTGGCAACCTATAGCTGACTTGATGAATCAGGATTAGTGAACTATAGCTCACCAAGACTCCATTCTACCACCACATGGTACCCCTGGTAACAGACAGCAGTCTGGCCAAATGAATAGGGATCACAATTGGAAGGCAAACCTGGTCCTAAAAATAAGACATGCCAAAGCTGGCATGTGATTTATGACTTACTGGCATGTGGCGATGTCACACCTAAGCTAAATGTAATTTGTACTTCTAAAATGTAATTCTTATGACTTATGGCTTATTGGCATGTGGCAACATCTTGAAACAGTAATAACTTCAGATGGGAAATGCAGAACAGAAATTAGGAACAGAATAGGCCAAGTAAAGACTGCATTTCAGAGAATGAGAAACATATTAGCCAACACATCCTTATCAACGAATGTTAGAAAACGAGTCCTAAAATGCTATATTGAACCTATCTTGTTATATGGAAGTGAATCATGGATAATAGGCAAATCATTGGAAGCAGCAGAAATGTGGTTTATTAGAAGAATGTTGCGAATCCCCTGGACGGCAAAAATAACTAATGAAAAATGTATGAGAAGAGCTGGAGAGACAAAAAACCTTGTCAAAAAGATAAGAGAGAGACAATGTACTTTCATAGGACATGCAATGAGAAGAGGGGGCATTGAAAATATTATAACAACAGGAAAAATAGAAGGAAGAAGATCAAGAGGAAGACCAAGAGAAATGATACTGGACAGTCTGATGGGAGGGTGTGAAAGGAGATCACCAACTGAGCTGATGGCCTGCATGAAGGATCATGTACTCTGGAAAAGCATAATAGCCAACGCCAGTCTGCACGGCACCTGATGATGATGATGATGATGGCAACATCACACCTAAGCTAAATGTAATTTGTAATTCTAAAATGTAATTCTTATGACTTATGACTTATTGGCATGTGACAATGTCACACCTAAGCTAAATGTAATTTGTGATGAGATGGGGAATACCTTGACAGAAATAGAGGAAATTCTAGAAAGATGGAAGGAATATTGCAGAGGAATGTATGAAACAACTGACTGTGAAAGCAGAAACAACAGCGTGAATTATTATTGGAGTAGAAAGAATCAGAACCGACAATAGAAGAAGTTTTATTATAAAGAATCTGAAAAATGGTAAATCACCAGGATGTGATGAGATAACAGCTGAACTTATTAAAGCAGGAGGAAAGGAATGTGCAACAATCTATCATGCACTGTGTAAAAAGATACGGCATTCAGGTATTTGGCCAAAAGAATGGAAAAGAACTGTATTCATACCACTGCCAAAATGTAACTTGAAATTATGCACAAACTACAGAACTGTTGCCCTGATTAGTCATGCCAGTAAAATACTGTTAAAAATCAAAATGGGGAGACTTCGTAAGAAATTAGATGAAGTCAATATGGTCCAAGCTAGTTTCAGGCAAGGAAGAGGATCAAGAGATCATATAAAAGATTAATAATAGAGAAATGCAGAGAGTTTAATGTGAATCTATATTTATCCTTTATAGACTACTCAAAGGCATTTGATTGTGTACAACACCAGAAACTTTGGGAAATAATGGAATTTCCAGCACATTGGTACAATTAACATCACTGCTGTATCTAGACCAACAAGCAGCAGTAAGAATAAATGGTGAAACAACATTTTGGTTTGACATAAAACAAGGGGTCCGTCAGGGATGCATATTGTCACCTTACTTATTTAACTTGTATACTGAAAATATAATGAGGAATGTTAGAGAAGAAGTAGACAAAGAATATTACGATGCCATAACAATTGGAGGTTATGAAATACCAGAGATTAGATATGCTGATGACACAGTATTACTGTCCATAACACAAAAAGGAATGAAAAAACTAATTGTCAGTCCATAAGAATAGTGAAAACCAAAACCTCTATCTTAATGCAAAGAAAACTAAATTGATGACAACTGACAAAACAAACAAGGCAGCTGATATATGTATCAATGAGGAAAAACTGGAAGAAGTGGAGAGTTTTGAATATCTTAGATCACTGCTAACTAATAATGGAGATACAACGAGGGAAATTAAAAGGAGGACATCTATCGTTCTTCATAAAGTAAAACAACTAAAAAATATATGGAGAAGAACAGACAGAACTACAAAAATAAGATTTTTAAGGCCATAGATCTTTCCCATCGCAACATATGCCTGTGAGACCTGGACACTTAACAAAACAGCTGAGAAACACATAAATGCCTTTGAATGTAAATGCTACAGAAGAGTTCTTCCAATATCATGGACACAAAAAAAGAACAAATTTATCCATACTACAAGAACTTAATATTGATGAAGGTTGGCTAGTAAAGAGAAAACTTAAATATTTTGGACACATTAAACGTCATGATAATCTAGAGAAGACAGTCTTGGAAGGGTACATAATGGGAAAAATAAAGCAAGGAAGACCAAGGCAAAGATGGCTGCAAGACATCATTGATGATCTGCAAATGGATACATCAGCAGTAGGCCATCTTGCTCACAACCAAGGGGCCTACAGGAGTGCTGTTAGGGAGGCAAAGTTCAGCAAGGAACATGCAAATGAATGAATGAATGAAATGAATGAAAGTTGGCTGGTCAGACTGAAAAGTCCAAATACCATAACTTAGCTTCAAACTATAACACGCAACCAAAATCCTTTCTCCTTATGTGAAAGCAAGGTTTAACCAAGGTGAAAGTAAAGTTTAACCAAGGTGAAAGCAAGGTTTAACCAAGGTGAAAGCAAGGTTTGATCATCTAACCTATTTCCATCTGTTCCTGTATTTCATACAACCTGCTGCTTCTTGAATATTATTCTGCATTTTTATTCTTACATTTACATGAGGGGTAATCTTGCTCAAAAAGTTATTGCTGTAACTGATTATATTTTTTTGCTATATTAATTTTTTTTTCTTTAGCTACTACATAAAGTAGTACATTTTAAGAAAGTGTACTGTTTAATAACAAATGCTGAATATATACAACAAATTTTCATCAAAATTAATGACTATTAAATCAGTTGACTAACAAATGTTAAATGTACCAATGATCTAAAAGAAACACTATATAAAAAGATTAACCAGAATACTGGATAATTACAAAATCGCTGTATCTTGTGCCATGGGGCAGAATGCTAGACAACAATGAACAGGAACTGGGGAAAATCGTTCTCACTCCACGCAACCTGCCTCAGAAAGATTTTTAATATTTACTGACCACAGACAAGAAATAACAGAGACCTACTTGCCCAATGTGAACAAAAAGACATGCATGCTTTAACAGCAAAAATATTTTTAAATTTCTGGGATTAGATTAGTCATGTACTCTGAAGGACCCCCCCAACAACATCACTAGGACATGCGCGTGATGTACGCTGTGGGAAAGAGAAAGAGAGACCAACCAAAGACAACCTGGCAAAAGAACTGTGAAAGACAGCTGGGATATCATTCACAGGTTGGCAGCAAAACCACAAGAAGAAGAGAGAATCTGTCACTGCCTTGCAAACATCAACAAAGTATAATGGATGGTGATTAGTTAGCTGATCACCAACCAAAAACATACATGGATGGATACATTCTCAGTGGCTAAATTTCATCTTTTAAATATATCCAAATATAATACAAAACATAGCAGAATATGAAACATTATAACAACAAATTAACATCAAGTTACTGAATATCTATCAATCCCAAGTTTGATAAACTCTCCATAAAACACCAAAGAAAAAAAAAATCATGAAGGATGTATCTTACTTTATACATGTTCCGATATTTTAAAAAGATCTGATGGTCTTGCTCATCCCACCCTCCCTGATGGCCTCCTGTTTGATGCACAAATTTCTGAAATCAGAAAACAAGACATTTTTACATATTTCTAACATCACCAAAAGTTCCCCACTTCTGAAAACAATGGATGGGTGTGGTCATGTATATTAAACAATAAGGTAGTTTATTTCATCATTCTACAATTTAAGGTCATTTCATCATTCTATAATTTAAGATTATTTCATCATTCTATAATTTAAGGTTATTTCGTCATTCTATAATTTAAGGTCATTTCATCATTCTATAATTTAATGTTATTTCGTCATTCTATAATTAAAGATTATTTCATCATTCTATAATTTAAGGTTATTTCATCATTATATAATTTAAGATTATTTCCTTCATTCTATAATTTAAGATTAATTTACATATTCATTTTTTTTAATGTGCCATGTTTAAAACTTAAATTTTATTTTAAGTTAGACTAATCATATTTAAAACCCACCAAAAAAAAAAAAATACAAACAAATCTTTTAAACTTTGCTGCTCAAGACATTCTCTAATTAATAGAAAAACTATCAAATGTAAGGAGTATACCTTGTTTTCATCGCTATGATTGTATCTTAAATTTCTCAAGTTTCTAGACTGCTGGTAACTTTGAAAAAAATAACAATAATAACCCCAAGCCTGCTTTGTATCAGTACCAGAAAATGACAGACATGATGACAAAAATGATGGTATAAAGGCTAAAGTAAACAGCAGTATCATTTATACTTTGTCCATATCTGACAATAAAAACATGTTTCAATATTCCCGTGAATCAATTTGCTGGACAAGATCACAGCAGGTTTACAGACAACAAGAATAACAAAGGACTGTTAAAGTATCAAGACCGCAATTCCAACATTTGATCCCAAAACTGACAAAAAATTTACATCAAAGGCCACAACTTCAGGTGGCAAGTCTTTGGAGATATCTTTTGAATATGCAGGAGGTTGTGAAGATAAAACTCGTCCTGTTGTTTGATCCGTTTTCGATGATGAGTTCCAAGCTTCAAATTTACGATCCAGTTGCTGTAGCTCTACCATCAACGTTCGCTCAGAACGCAGCAGTTCATCATATCTAGTTGACACAGAAAGTAGGAACAATGTATCATTCACAGTTCTGTTACAATAATTTCTCAGTCACAACAGACCACAAAACATGTGTAATATAATGAACTTACATCTGATCCATAGGGACAAAACAGGTACATGGACTATAGGACTGTAAACACAGCTGCAGCTGTATCACACTGCTACCATCACTTGTAACTGGGATACAACTTCTGTATCACTAAAGGTTAACAATTTTAATCCAATGTGAATGAAGCTGAGACTCAGAAGATACTAAACACTACAGCCCACATGTGGGGAAACTGATATATTTCCAGGCCATGTATCAGTAAGCAGACTAGAAAAATTACACATTTTACATTTGCAAAAAAAAACTGCATAAATTAACAGCTACAGCCTAAATCTTAAAAGGACTGACATAAGTTGAAAATGCAGTCATGCACTGTCTTATGGCCACGCTCTGGACCAGCTACCAGGCTGTAAGTCAGTTTGGTTATATGTTTGTTGTGACTGAGAGGTGGGGAGGAGGAGGGGGGGGTCAGACATTTAAGTACAAACCACTGCTATAACACGTTACAAGATTAACAGACATGCTTACCATCACTTTACTAACAGACTGCAAACTAGCACAGTAAATGTGTGGAAATTAACCACAAAATATGAATCTCTCTCTCTCTCTCTCTGAACCTTAAGTGCCCAGGGCACATGGGGCTTCCGCAAGGGTTTTCCACAAATGCCTGTACACACCCACATGTAATGCAATGGAAGATGGTAAGCAGACTATCAAGGTTATAGAGCTGGAACAGAACTGTTTTACTGCATATTTACTGTATGCTATTTTTTATTATTTCCTTAAATACAGCATACCAAACACATCATAAACAAATCAGCTTATCATATCTGTCAGTTACAGAATGAGGTAAAGTACTGTATTATAACTTAGATATGCACAGCATTGCATTTTATCACTGGTAGTGCCACTGTAATCACTAAGCGTAATCTGTGTGGCCTCAGCTGCTTATAGCAAGTGGGTTTAGCCATTTCTAGAACATTTTCTTACTTTGCCTGTGGGACCTTGGCTGTAAGTAGAAATGACTGTAGCTTAGTCCACTGTAAATCAGTGCATAACTGTACAACTGGAAATGGGAGCAAAAGCAAGATTTACTTTGTACCAGTGCTGAGTGTGTGAACTGAGATACTAATTAAAACACTCACTCCCATCTGAAAATTCAATGATGAGATGGATAAGGCAAACATTTCCTCAAATTTAAAAAGAAAGAAATGAGAAACACTTATCTGTGACTTACTTGATACGGTGCTGCTCTTTGAATGAATGAAGTGTTCCTTCAACTTCTTCCATCATGCTTTTCAACTTTTCAACAACTAAAATGAGAAACTGAAATAAATACTGCTCCAAACCTTCAGTAAAGATTCATCAAGTTTTCTTTTGTTTTTCTTTTGCCACAGACAGTTAATTTACATTATCATTAAATTTAAATACTGCCTGCACTAATTCAAATTTTTTTTTAATTAACTGATCTGCTGTTTTCATAGTCACTTTATTCTCACTCTTATTTCACAAATTTGTCACTAAACTCTCACTTCAACGAATTATTTGTCACTTAATTCTCAGTTCACATTTTATTTCTTATTCTAGTTACACTGAAGGTTTTCAGATACAAGCTCCAACATGGTTCATGACAACAACAAAAAATTAATCTTTCTGAAGTGATATGATGTAAGTCTATTTCACTTTGATATAGCAGTGCAAGTGGCCTGGTTAGATGGGTGGTTAAGTACTTGGTTTACTAATCAGGTGGTACCAGGTTCAGTCCCACCAGTAGGATTTTTTTCTAGTCAGTCAGTCATTTGCATGTCCCTTGCAGAACTTTGCCTCCCTAACACTCTCCTGTAGGCCACTCGGATGTAAGCAAAATGCCCTGCTGCTGAAGTATCCATTCGCAGATCATCAATGATATCTTGCAGCCATCTTCGCCTTGGTCTTCCTCTCTTTCTTTTTCCCATTATGTACTGTCTTCTCTAAATTCTCATGACGTTTAATATGTCCAAAATATTTAAGTTTTCTCTGTTTAATCTTATTTACTAGCCAACCTTCTTCAATATTAAGTTCTTCTGGTACACACCAAAAAAAGGCCCCGGAGTTCACCCAGCTTCTAAAAATGGGTACCAGAGAAATATGAGAAGATAAAGCGGCCAGGCGTGATACTGACCACATTATACTTTCATGGGCCGAAGGTTACAGAAAATATGGGCCTAACACTGTATTCCCCAATATGACTTAATGGCATGGAAATGGGAATTTTACCTTTATAGGAGTGCATGCACACATGGCCACTAGCATGCTTTAAAAATCAAAATTGTTTGTTTAAATTAACACCCAAAACAGTGTTGCCCATGCCATCAATGGCAACGTGGCATGAAACAGAATGATGGTAGATATTAAAATTTAGTGACCGATGGTCATGAACACAAACATGGTTATAAGACAGAACATACTTTGCTGGCGCATAAGAAACTGTGCCCTTAATTAACTTTCCTTTGCTAAGCACTCTGCAAGTTTAGTATGAAATTTTCCCATAGCAGCTGTCTTATCTAACATCACTCATGCATTAAACAGTCTACAGTGAAATGAAAAGAATTATACAAGTTGCCGGCACTTACATTCTGGGCTTGGTTTAACATCTCTGAGCTCTCTCTGAAACCTTTTCACCATATAACTGATTTTCTCCAACTGCTGTCTGATTTTTAGTTCTGGAAGATTAATCAACATAATCTCAGACTATCAAGATGTCTACATATGAATAAACAGCCATGATAAAAAATCTTCCTCATTTCATTATTTTATTTCCAATACACCCCACTTTGATACTACGAGGATTTTTGACAGCTAAGTTCTTATTTATTTTTGTGTATATTTATCTATTTTGTCATTTCTGCTGTCCTTAATAAAAGCATTTTGCCAAACTATTAGACTGCCACTATTTGTTTTTCACTTCTATGTGCCCATTTCGTTACTTATTCTTGCCATTTCTGCTCACATTTCCTTCCTCCATCTTTCATTACTGTGAAAATGAACCTCCCCCTTCTAACTAACTGTCCTCTTTCAGTTTTGCTGCATTTGTCATCACAATTATCTCAGGAGATGTCTGTGAAACAAGTAGATGTCAGCTCCTCATAGAAGTTGCCATGCATCTCCTCACTGAGCAGATTCTCTCACCACTGACTGCACCAATATTCTGCTTCACTTTGGCAACTGGCAAAGGGAAAATGCCATGCCATGTTGTATTACCCCAGTAACACATCTCCACAAGAAGGATGAGGTCCATATGTCTGGAAATCTAAAAGAGTTTCATGGGATACCCTATGGGTTGTGAAGAATCTCACTCTAAACTGCATTAGTGTGTCCTGTAGCCTCTGACTCTCCAGACTACCCATAAGGCAGTGGGTTTGACAGTTACACACATCTCCACTTGAGCAACACTGTGAACCAATATCACACTGAAATTTCATTTTTACCTAAAAATCTTGCAAAATAAGAATCTACAAAAATCTCTTATGTTAAATGAAAACTTCAATGAGCACAAAATCCTATAAAATACAACTTTTTTTTTTGGCTTCATAATGGCAATCAGCTACCCTAAAGCATGTAAAAGTTGGTAATATTCAATTTAAAAAGTTACAAATAACATGCTTCTTTCTTTACCAATATTAACCTTTTCTGAGTGAACATTATGTACGTAAACAATCATTTTAAATGTTACAAACATAAACATACTTTCTGTTTTCCTTTCATCATTCAGTTTATCTCCGTCTTCTTCCAGTGGTCTGAAGTCCTGGAAAAAATCTGACCTTTTACTGAATATATGAGTCAGTTTTTCTCGCTCCATTGCTTGAATCCTTGAGAATAATAAACTCACATTTTAGCTGATATATAAAAACATTTAAAATAAGTATAATAATATTTATGAATAAATTTTATTTCAATGAAGTTTATGCTTTGTTTTTATTTTCCCCTCCTGAAATATCACAATTTCCAGGTACGTATCCCTTTAATGAAATCAGAATAATTAAATTTATCAGGTAAGAAAGCACCACTCATCAGAAATAATTATCACCAAAGTAAAAATATGGAAACAAAGGTTTCCTAGAAGGATGGTACAGTATACCAAGCTAGCAAATAGAGATGGCCAAGACAATAATCTAACTCATCATGGACTTCTTCATTCTGGCTAAACGGTAACATTCAACATATGTCCACTATTGCTGCAGTCTACTGAAAAGTCAGTGCAGGAAACTCTACTGTAGAGAGTGGAACCAACACAACTGCCTTGATCATTAGAGGAAGTAACCCCCCCCCCCCTCCTTCTCAGGCAAGTGTTTTAACCCTATTAAACTCTGACAATCTGGGTCATGACTCCCAGGTTGTTTTCTTCTTTTTTATTTTGTCCCATTTCTTCCAAGTGGCACTGCACCTTGGAGTGCATCTTAACCATTCTGCCACAGGGGACCAGTATTAAATGTGACAACTAAAACTATTTAAGTTCTCAGTACATACTTTGCATGCTCCACATTAGGCCTTTCCTGCCGTTTCTGAAAGACTTTTCAATGCCCTTTCTCTTCCTTGTCCTTTTTACATCCAGTCGTTTACACAGGTTGTATGCTGATGTTGCTATAAATCCTTTCGCTTCCACTTCTGTGCTATCACCTGTGCTTGACTCTAGCCATCTGCCTTAGTTGCTTGACCAGATCATTGTACTTCTCACTCTTGAATGCTCCTCTATTCTATTTCTTAGACTCATACTGGGAATTAAACAAGCTACAGAAGCCCATTCTCAATTTTGACTTATTGTCTGTATTTCAAGATCCTTGCAAAGCATCAGCTAGCCTGGTTTCTGTATTTCTAGATCTTGACAAGTACCAGCTGACCTGATGTCTGTATTTCAAGATTTTCATATGGTATTGGCTGCAGTCAGTCAGTCAGTCATATGCATGTCCCTTGTGGAACTGTGCCTCCCCAACACCTCTCCTGTAGGCCTCTCAGTTGTAAGTAAGATGGCCTGCTGCTGATGCATCCATCTGCAAATTATCAAAGATGTCTTGCAGCCATCTTCACCTTGGTTTTCCTCTCTTTCTTTTCCCATTATGTACCCTTCGAAGACAGTCTTCTCTAGATTATCATGATGCTTAATGTGTCCAAAATATTTAAGTTTTCTCTGTTTAATCCTCTTTTTTGGCCACCCTTCTTCAATATTAAGTTCTTGTAGTATGGATATATTTGTTCTTTTCTGTGCCCACAATATTTGAAGAACTCTTCTGTAGCATTGGCTGCAGGGAACTCAAATTCACAGTTACATGAACATCTTCAACCAATCAATATAAAAGTTCTTTTTAAAAAAATGAAACAAAACTCTTTACAGCAGGGGTTCTTATTCAAAGGCAACCATATCCCTGGGAGGTACTGGAATCAAGTGACATGGGTGTGGGACTTAAATCTTTTAAATTGTTAGATTATAATTTTCTTCATTTGTTCTGTTTCTATCTATATGTAAAGTAAAAACAAGCTTTGAATCTTTCAAAGTCATTCTGATACACATTAGGATTGGTGGTGATGATGATTTCAACAATGACATGAAGGTGGTATGGGGGAAGTATCAAGCAATTCACGAGGGGGGGGGGGGTCTGAAACTGTGAACAAATTAAGAACCCCTGTTGTAGTTTACCCTTGAAATCTGCTTACTGAACATCAAGTTTGTGAATTTCTCTCAGGAGCTCTGATTTCTTAGCAAGTTCTGTTTTCTTCTTCAGAGCTGTAACATGATTTTCTACCTCTGGCACCTGTGTTGAGAATCAAATCAGCAAGCACTATTATTTTAATGTTAGCCATACAGAAGCACACTGACTTTTCAGCCTAGTGAATGTATCTTCTATAGCAGTGGTTTTCAATCTTTTTACACCCAAAGACCACTTGTCCAACTATATATAAAACATCAGCATATATGCAATATTGCTATGCCATTAACCGTTAATTGTTTTCACTCAATGGAAGACACATTTAATATCAAATTGATAGCACAACCATACACCACTTGATAATGTTTCGTGGACCAGCCATAGACTACTTGATGTTTTTGTGGACCACATGTTTGGCACTGCTGTTCTACAGCACAAGATTTGCCTAGTTCTGTTCTAGTGATGGTTAAATGCTGTTTTATGACCAGATTTTCTGCGTTTTTGTTCACAAAATTCTTTGGTTTTCAATATGACTGGTAAAAAGAAAACATATACACTTAAATTAAAAACAAAAAAACAACAACTGAGACTTAACAACTCATTCATTAGTATATTCTTCAAATTCTACAGAAACATGTCCTATCTGAGTCAATGCTAGGTAAATAATAACAGATAAAGATGTGAATGCGGCTCTGGAAACTACATCAACAGATTGTGATCCTTTGAACATTGATATGGCATGTTAATACAAACCTCAAAAAACTATACTGAAGCAGCTCAAATGACTGTTTCTAAGCTTATTACAATGAGGTAAGTTAATAATCTTGGTTGTTTAAGTTCACTGGTCATAAAAAAAAAGGGTAAAGGTAATCCTGTCATGCCTTAGAGACACATAGGGATATGGTGTTAGTGCCCATATTTTCCTTGACCTGTCAGAGTATCATGCCTGCCGCCTCTCCTTCTCCAACTACAGAAGAAATCGGGTACCCATTTCTACAGTTGGGTGACTGGGGTGCCTCCGGCCAGATTCAAACCCCCAACCTTTGCCATGAAAGACCAGTGCACTAACCATTGCGCCACTCAGACACCCCACTGGTCATCTTATCTTATATCTTATATCCTTCCAGTGCCGTTAAATGTCACATAGGGCTAGCAAAGTAGTTCGCCACTGGTCATAGTGACTGTAAAATCTCTCTAACACTTATCATTTTCAACAAAGTTGCTGTGGAATTAGAGTCACAGATGTGAAGGGAATAAAAATATAGCAACTGTGGAGTCTGGGCTGAACAGTAGAAAACCAGAGGAATCATAGTCTGAAGCACTTTTGGGAGGATATGAAACCAGTAAAAAATTGCCATTTATGAGGGGTGATTGATAAGTTCTCAGCATAAGGTACAAATACTTGAAACGTACAGTTGATATTAGGTGCATTTGTAGATCAGGTTAATGTAAGATTAAACACCAAGTTTCAAGAAATTAACTGCGACCAATTTTTTTGGAGGCTACTGAAGGGGTAAGGGGTGGCAGAAATTGAGAAAATGGATACAATTTCTCATCAAGCAGTCATTCACTACCTCTGCATCAAGGGCTTATCATCGAAGAAGATCCATGAGGATATGGTGGAAACTCTAGGGGAGAGTGCCCCTTCTAACAGCACAGTGAAGAAATGGGGAGCTCAGTTCAAACATGGAAGGGAGAGTCTGGAAGATGATCCCCATCCAGGAAGACCAAGAACAGTAACCACCAATGAAACCACCAGCAGAATCCATGACATGATAATAAAGGATCAACGACTAACTGAGTGGTACATTGCTACTGAGTTCCTGCTTCTGAGACCCACCAAGAATACAGGCTCAAGCCCTGCGATACTCTGAACCTCTTGTGGTTCTCTCGGGGACCACACAGGAGACCACAGGACTTAACAAGGACCACAGGCGTAAACTCAGTACGATCACAGGGCAGTCTTGGTGGTAGAAGCAAACAAAGAAGAAGAAGAAGAAGCTACTGAGTTGGGCATCTCCCAGGAACATGTTCATGCCATTATTCACAAAGATCTTCAAATGACAAAGGTCTCTGCTCGAAGGGTCCCAAAACTTCTTGGAGATGATCACAAATGACAGCATCTCAACATGTCAAGAGACAATCTTGGCCATTTTTCTGCAGATCCTGAAAAGTTTCTTCAGCAATTTGTGACTATGGATGAGCTTGGGTTCATCATTTTCAACCAGAAACCAAAGAACAGTCAAAGCAGTGGAAACATCATAGATCCCCACACCTCCAAAGAAAGCAAGGGTGGTTCTGTCTGCAGGCAAAGTGATGATTTCCATCTTCTGAGACTCAGAAGGTTTGCTATTGGTAAACTGTCTTCAAAAGGGCAGAACAGTCACCAGGGCCTATTATGCTTAATCTTGTGAAGCAAATGCGGGTCAAACTGAAGGAAAAACGTCAAGGGAAATTGACAAGAGGAGTCATGTTTCAGCAAGACAATGCTCCAGTTCACAAGTCGGAGGTGGCAATGGCTGCCATTCATGAATGCAGCTTCCAGCCTCTTGAATATCTCCTTATTCCCCAGATTTGGCCCCTTCGAACTATTACCTGTTTACCAAACTCAAAAAAGGAGCTCAGTGGTCACAAATTTGCTTCAGATGATGATGTCATTCATGCTGTAGACCACTTTCTACTGGCACAAGATGCTGACTTTTACAAAGAAGGGATCCATATACTCCAGGATCGCTGGACTAAGTGCATAAACTTGTAAGGGGACTATGATGAGAAATAACCCCAAAAAAGTTGTCCACAAATAATCCGTTGCACCTTATGTCGAGAACTTATCAATCACCCCTTGTATAAATTAAGCTAAAGTCAGATAGTATTTCTTCTTCTTCTTTAATATCCCTGGAACTGCCAGCTGGTGTTCTTTGCAGCTGATGCAGTGAAGATGTTGAGGTCATGGCAGCTTTTTTTTATAGTCCCTGAATCCAGCTAAAAAGCAAGGGGTGTGGAATACTTCTTAAACTGACTCCACCACCATGGGGACTATACGATCCCTGTCCCATTAACCAGACTAGGCCAGATCTAAGGGTACCAATGGAGAGGTGGGGCAGGATCTTGGTCAGACATGGTTTGCCAACTCTGATGTTCTTCTTCTTTGTTCACTTCTACCACCAAGACTGCCTCGTGATCTATTGAATTTACTCCTATGATCCTTGATAGGTCCTGTGGTCCTTCTGTGGTCCCCGAGAGGACCACAATAGATCCCAGAGAGGACCACAAGAGATCCCCAAGAGGACCACAAGAGATCCCCAAGAAGACCACAAAAGGTTCAGAGTATCGCAGGGCTTGGATCTGTATTCTCAGTGGGTCACAGAAGCAAAACCTCGACGTGTTTAGATATTATTATATTCCAGCCGGGTGAGAGACTGTTGCCTATCCAACCTAGAGTTGGACTTTCTCACCAGAAAACCTCAATGTGTTTTAGATATCAGTATATCCCCGCCAGGTGAGAGGTGGTTGCCCATCCAGTCCAGTGTTGGACTTTCTCACCAGAAAACTTCCGCGTGATTAGGATATACATATATCCCCGTCAGGTGAGATGTGGTTGCCTATCTAGACTGCACTGGTCCAGTGTCTCCGACTTCAGCATTTTGTGGTCGTGGCCGCTACACTTCCTAGATTGTGTCCAGGACAGAGCTTTTGACCAGGAGGATGAATCCTCGCCACTAGTAAGTTTTATCCCTGGGTTAAGCCGGTTTAGGCATATAATCCCAGTATGGGTGTGTTTAGGACGTGACCGACCTCTAGAGCAGAGGTACTGTGACATGAGTAGTCATCAAGTTTCACCCCTGGGTTAAGCCGGTTTAGGCATGTTTCACCAGTATGGGTGTATATTGGACATGGCCGCCCTATAGAACAGAGGTGCCACTCTGATACTAGAATGTCAGCTTCTTCTTCTTCTCTTCTTCTTCGTTCACTTCTACCACCAAAAACCGCACTGTGATCCTACTGAATTCACGCCTGTGGTCCTCGTTAGGTCCCGTGGTCCCCTGTGTGGTCCCTGAAAAGACCACACGAGATCCACGAGAGGACCACAAGGGGTTCAGAGTATCACAGGGCTTTAGCTGTATTCTTGGTGGGTCTCAGAAGCGGGATTGCGTGACACCGTGGTTTTCATTGCACCAGTTTAGTCTAGGGTTGGACTTTCTCACCGGAAGACCTCGACGTGTTTAGGATATCAGTGCATCCCCGCTGGGTGAGAGGCGGTAGCCCACCCAGGCCAGAGTTGGACTTTCTCACCGGAAAACCTCGACGTGTTTTGAGATACCCGTGTATCACCGCCGGGTGAGAGGTGGTTGCCCATCCAGTCCAGGGTTGGACTTTCTCACCAGAAAACCTCACCGTGATTAGGATACGCAATCATCCCCGCCGGGTGAGAGGTGGTTGCCTATCTAGACTTCCCTGGTCCAGTGTCTCCGACTTCAGCATTTTGCGGTCGTGGCCGCTACCCTTCCTAGTTGTGACCAGGATGGAGCTTTTGTCCAGGAGGACGAATCCTCGCCACTAGTGACTTCTACCCCTGGGTTGAGCCGGTTTAGGCATTATCCCAGTATGGGCGTGTTTGGGACGTGACCGACCTCTAGAGCAGAGGTACTGTGACATGCATAGCCTTCAAGATTCACCTCTGGTATGAGCCAGAATGTCAGCTATGGGTCATTGATTTGTCAAAATGGACAGCATCTTTGCCCCAAGTCAGACATTACAGACACTGAAGAGCTGAAGTTCAAAGTTTGACATACCAGTTCCAAACAACTCTGATTTTCAGTTCCTACAATTGGAATGGCCAACTTTGATGTGGAAAGAGATGAACTGTTCATAATTCCTCCATGGTATTCAAATCATTCATCATCATCTTTCACTCCCTTGGGAGCATAGGCCATGGATAACGGCTTTCCAGTCATCCTTGTTCTTGGAATTATTCTCAGCTTCCTTCCATGTGTATCCCTTGTCTCTGAGCACTGTCATAATTTCTCTTCACCAAGTAAGTCTAGGTCTTCCTCGTCTTCTAGTTCCTTGAGCATTCCATGTCAGTGCCTGTCTTGCTATGCTGGTGCCGAGTTTCCTCAGATTATGACCAATCACCTCTATTTCCTAGACATGATTTGTAGGTTCAAAGGTTCTTGTCCTGCCCTTTCCTAGACATTCTCATTCCTAATTTTGTCCTGCCACTTAATGTTTAAAATCCTCCTCAAGTAGTAGTTCATGAATGTTTGTGTCCTCTGTTGTACTATCTTGGTCATAACCCATGTCTCTGAACCATATAGTAGGACAGTCTTTACATTTGTATTGAAAAGCCTAAGTTTGGTTCTTGTTTTCATGTTCTTAGATGACCATATTTTGTTACGTTGGATAAACGCTGTCCTGGCCTTGGTTATTCTAGGTTTTGGCATCCTTTTCCGTTTCCCCATATTTATCACTATGCTGCCTAAATATGTGAAATACTCTACTTCCTCAATTGGCATTTCCTCAATTACCATTTGGCTATTGATTGCACTATTACTTTTCATTCTCTTTGTTTTTTGTCTGTTAGTATACAGTCCCAGTTTAGCTGAATTCTTGCTTAAGATCTGAAGTTTCTCTTGCATTTTTGTGTGCTGCGTGCCAGAAGTCCCACATCGTCTGCAAAGTCAAGATCTTCCAAATGGCTCCACAATGTCTATTGTATCACATTTCTTTTCCTTTGTGTGGTAGTTTTCATGATCCAATCAACTGCTAGAAGAAATAGGAATGGTGATAACAAACATCCCTGCCACACGCCTGTTTCCACTTTAAAACTTTCTGTGAGAGTTCCTCCATGCACAATTCTACAAGTTGTTCCTCCATATATGGTCTTTATAAGCTTTGTTATCTTGGCTGGGATACCATAGTGTTCCAGTAGTTTCCATAGCATTCTACGATCTAAACTATTGAATGCCTTCTCATAATCAATGAATGTAACTAACAGTGAAGAATTCCACTCCACTGACTGTTCTACCATTATTTGCATCGTACCAATGTGGTCAGTACAGGATCTTCCTTGCCTGAAACCTGCTTGCTCTTCTCTTAGTTTACTATCTACTGATGCTTTATTTCTATTTAGTAAAATCCTGCTGAAGACCTTGATGGGTACTGAGAGCAGGGAGAAGCCTCTACAGTTCTTACATTCTATTAGATCTCCTTTCTATATAAGATAGGCCTCCTTCCAGTCCCCTGGGACCTTCTCTACTTCCAAAATCCTGTTAAATAGTAAGAGTAGTATTTCTGTTGTTATTTCTGTGTTCACTAAGAGCACTTCTGCTACCATTCCATCTAGACCTGGTGCCTTATTTCTCTTCAACTCTGAGATAGCTTGCTCAATTTCGGCCTTGCTGGGTGGTTCTACATTGATGTCTAGAGTATTCTCTGCTGCTGGTATCTCCTGTTTCTGTCAGTGCTGGCCTATTTAGGATTCTGCTGAAGTATTCTACCCATCTTCGCATCTGCTCTTCTTCTGATGTTTCTATCTTACCTTCCTTGTTTTTTATGGGCTTTTCTACTCTACACAGTCTATCTGCCACCTTCTTGGTGGTTTCATACAGGGCTCTCATATTTTTTTTACCGGCTGCCTCTTCTGCCTGTCCTGCCATATTATCAAAATAGGCCTGTCTGTCTTTCTTTAAGCTTTTCCTAACTTCTTTATGAGCCAAATTGTGTTCTATCTGAGCTGAGGCCTTTGCTGCTCTTGTTTTACTGTCATTTATTTTTGCTTTCATTTCTGTCCTTCTGTCTATCTTCTTTAGTGTTTCCAATGTAATCCACTCCTTACACTGAGGTTTCTTAAATCCCACTTCTCTTCATAGGATTTGCTCCACATTTCTTTAGCACTGTTCCACACAGTGTTCACATCTGGTGTATCTTCTTCGTACAACTCCTGTAGAACCTGAAATCTGCTGCTCAGTTTCAGTTTAACGTTCTTTGCACTTTCTGGGTCTTCCAACAGTACCATATTATATCTTTTCCTTGCCATGTCTGTTTTGTATGCTTCTTCAGTTTCATTCTCAGTTTAGCTATCAGTAGGTGGTGGTCAGAAGCTACATCCGCACCTCGTTTCACTCTGACATCTTGCAATGTTCTACTGATACAAATATGGTCTGTTTGGTTCTCAGTGACATGTTCTGGTGATACCCACGTGACCTTGTGTATAGTTTTATGTGGAAATATACTTCATCCAATAACAAGGCTGTTGAGCATGCATAGATCTGCTAGCTTTTCTCCATTTTCGTTCATTTATTCAAATCATTATTTCTCACTAATGCTTATTAACTCAATTATCAAAAATCTTTGTACGCATCATGAGGAGACCGGAGCTTGAGAACCTGGGAAACTCGTGGTGAAAAGAAAGTGTGGAAACCTCAAAAGAAAAACAGAATATAAAGGGGGCGATGACTAATCTGGAAAATAAAGAAAGACAGCCGACCTAATTAGAAAAAAAGACTATAAAGAAGCATAATCGTCAACTACTAGGTGAGTGAATGAATGAATTCGGTTATCATACTTACACCAATTAGAATTTGTACCAGCTGATCTGTCTTTGGAACAACATAGCAACAAAAATGGTTTTTCTTTGACGGCTTAGATTTATCAACTAGGAGAAAAAAATGTGCTTGTAAAGTTATTTGTGCTTATTACGATAGGTCTGGATAATATGTGTATTAAAAACTTAGAACTGTGTTACATAAACATGTGATAATGTAAATAAACTGTTCAAAACATTTACCGGTACAGTAGACGATGACGCCATCTTGAAATATTGTGTTGATATGCGATGGCATTTCAAGTGAGTGTTTTTTTCCCCGTATATTATGGTCCTATGTCCTGCAGAGGAAAACACAACCTCTTTCCATAGATATCGTAATTAGTAATTTATCTTACTGTTACTCGTGATTGCCTGAAAGAATGCTGAACTTATTTTAAAACTGAAAGAAGCACCTTTTATTATAAATATATGAACGTAAGTAACTAAAACATTTATACATGCGAAAGCTGGAAAACAACTAAAGAAATAGACAAGAAATTATACTCTTTTGAAGGCAGATGCTGAAGGAAAATACTCGGCATCAAGTGGAACGAATTCAAGAACAATGTAGAGATAAAACAGATGACTGAACAACAACCAGTCTCATGGGTGATCAGGAAAAGGAGATGGATACATGTTGGTCACGTGATCAGAAGAGACGATCAGAGAATCCCAAAACAAGCTATCAAGTGAAACACAACAGGCCAAAGAAAAAGAGAGGACATTGTTAAGAGAGGCCAAAGGCATAAAATCCCTTGGTGATGTTGAAAAGCTCGGCGAAAACAGGAAAAATTGGCGAACTACCTTGTGAGCCCTATGTGACGTTTAACGGCACTATGCGAATATAAGATAAGAATTAACTAACATGAAAAACACAGTTTGATGCATGCTTTTTGTAGATGTTAATGCACCACGCGCAGCCTCATACTGAAAATAATGACTGTCACGAATGTACTGTATTTGTTGCAATACAAAAGTGCATTCATTCTCGCATTTTGAGCGACACTGAAGAAAAAGGAAAGAAAGAAAGAAAGCCTTTTTATGTATAAATAAATCTACAACAAGACAGATGTGCATAGCGTAAATTCAACAATTTCTAAAATCACGTGTATCTTTGACCCAGAAAATGCAAGCATTTATGAAAATAAATAAGTACACGTGTTAGCATCATTAGACCAGTGGTTTCCTACAACCTGTGGTCCACGACATGTTATAGGTTCTCTGTGGATGTGCTGTCAGTTTGGTATTAAAGTGTCATATATTATGTATGTATATATATATATATATATATATATATATATATATATATATGACATTACGATATTACACAGATTCTGATGTTCCATAAGTGGGGTAGTGGGAAGGTGATCCTTGGACTTAAAAGGTAGGGAACGACTGGTCTACAGTACCAGCTGAACAGATTCTGAACAAATCACACGTTGCTAATTTTCTCAGTAGACCAACAGGACAAATGATTTCAACGTACAAGGTGACATAACATCTTTGTTCAAGTTGAAAGAATATGGAGTAATATATATATATATATATACATATATATATAATATAAACTAAGGGTATACGACTTTTTATTCGAACAGGGACTTTTTATTCATTAAAGAACAGGTTTCATCACTTTCTATACACTGAGGAAATTAAAACACTTTGGATTTATCCTGGTTGCGATTAGTTCTGTTCTGTCTAATTAAAGAACTAATTAAATATGATGTCTGTGCTAGAACGATAACACAGGTGCATGGGCTGGTGAACTAGAGTTAGCCCTAGTAGGAAAAAAAAAGCTAAATTGCCGGGTGAAAAAGGGGGGGGGGGTATGAGTCGGGACCTTCATTGGTTCCCATGGTCGTACAGTCTGCTGAGAAGTTCGTGTGTTTGGGCCCATATCTTGAAACAAGTCACTTAGCATCTGCTGCAGGACTGCCCTGCATTTAAACAGCAAAAGAAAGAGCATACCACCGTCGCCATTACAAGTGCAGACCCTAGCTGTGCGGCAGTCTAAGGGCGCCTGATGAATATCCCGGTTGACTTCTGAGAATATTCGAAGCAAAAGAGCCCACTGTAGTTACTACCTCTTCGAAATTATAATTGTTTTTCCGCATCATTATAGCAATGGCTACAAAGAACAAGAGCTAGCAGTTGCGACCCATAGCCGACATGCTTTGTAAATGCCTAAGTAAGGCCAGTGAGAAACGAACACTAATTAACACACAGTTTATTGGCCATATGAAGAGGAGAAATAGAAAATATCGTGACAACGGGGAAAACTGGAGACAGGAAATGGAGAGGTTGACCAAAGTGAAAATCTTTCATGGCTTGACAAAATGGCACGGGAGAGGCACAGCAAGAGAACTGACGAAAGATCAGAAACTGTGGAGAGTCATGGTCGCCGACGCCTTCAGAAATGGCACATGATGATAGCTACATTACAGTCCGATATGATGCTATGTCTTAACCTTCTCACTGCATTGCCTGCAAATAACACCAGCTCGCAGTCCAAGAAGAAAAAGGACGTAACGTTTGTTCCACTTAGTACCTGAATTAGGTTTTATATCTTTTGTTAACACATTTCTGCTATATTTTTCAATATAGTTTGGAAAGCCTAGGTAGTTTCAAAGCTTTTTCGACAGAACTCTTGAAAACCAAGAAGAGTAGAACTAACTTACACAGTCCGACGGTATAGACTTTTCTTAGGTACCTCATCCATGCACATACTTTTAGAATCAAAACTTATTGCTACTGCACTATTTTCGCAGCACCTCGTCCTTGCTTAATGTCATCTACGACTGACATAGCCTCTGTGTATCTGACTGTACAAGACTAAGTGTGTATATGAAGGGGAAATAAATAAATATAGGCCTATCAATAGATTATACTTGCAGGAAATAAAGGACCATGAAATTCATCATTACATTTAAGTGAAAACTCGAATCTACTGTCAAGGAGCAGAGTGGCGCAGTGGAAGCGTGCTGGGCCCATAACCCAGAGGTCCGTGGATCGAAACCACGCTCTGCTAAATTTTTTTTTTTTGGTCTTCTGTCCACGAACAATTTTGCGAACTGAACTTTCTCTAGGTGAATTTACAATTAAAAAAAAAAAACCATTTGGATGTAAACGTAACAAAAATAAATACATGAATTTCTTAAGTTTTTAAACATTTTCATCGCATATGTGAGTAAAGCTCATTACCGTTCTGATGTACTTGCCTGTGAGATTGAACTTCACTGACTTTTATTTACACTGGTCGTTTCAAGGGATTTATTATTATTAACATAGGAAGATATAGAAAAAAAACACATTCACAAGAGGCTTAAATTACTGGGAATGCTAAATATTAAATGGGTATTTTGTCCTCCTGTACAGGGTCAAAGTGTCATAATCATTGTATGTATTACTCAACGACTGTTTTCATGAAGGAGGGGCAAGACATTTTTGTGACTCATCTTTGTTTTGCTGATGACATTTCGTGGATTTACATTTTCTTTTTGTGTGTGTGTGTGTGTTGATCGTTATTAGTTGGTCAGAATTTTCCAGAAGAACTTGTAGTTCGTGTCCCTTCGCAAACATCTGAGATTTTCTGAAACAAAGGTCTGACATGGTCGCATGGAGCCAGGAAAAGCTGAGTTTCGGTCTGTGTCGCTCGAGATGCGCCAAAAAACGCATCTCTAATGCCCACGATGCTGACAGTATCATCATCTGTAAGTGGCAGAACGTTGGAAGAATCATCGTAATTCTGTAGCGACTGGGACCAAGAACAAGAAAGAAGGGAAGGAAACGATCCAGTGAAGTTGACCTAGGTGACCCACTACTATTTCAGATTAACAAGGGTTAATTTACGCATTTTGATGTTGCATTAAAAACATTTAACAGCATATATCTGAATGCAATAATCATTCAATCAAGTGCCATGCCGCGTGGCGCAGTCGATCATTTCTCTCCACAATTCCCTGTCTTTAGACTTGATTATGAGATCAGCTGGTGACTTTCTTCCTAGCTACACTGACAGCCCATCCAGTAACTTCTCTCTCTCTCTGTCTCTTCTTCCCTCAATTTGCCCACAATGTGTTCTAATTTTCCTCTTCTCAGAAAATCTACAAATCTCTCTTGTCTGCTTCTAATCGTTGTTGTAATTTGTCTTTTAACTCCAGCCTATCTTAAGATTTTTTCGTTGGTTTTCTTAGCTGCCCATGGTACTTTCAACATTCCTCTTATGAACCACATTTCCATGGCCTCCATTTCTCACTGTACTCTCTCATTCATGGACCATGCTTCACACCCATAAAGCAAAATTGGTTCGATATAACATTTAAGTATTCGGAATCTTATTTCCATTGATATAGATCTGTTGCACAAGATGTTTCTCATTTTCTGGAATGCTGACTTGATCTGAGCACGTTGCTTTTTAACTTCGTTGACATTTCCCATCAGCTGTTATAATTGTTCCTAAGTACTTGAATCTATCAACTTGTTTCAGTTCTGTGCCATCAATGGTAATGCTACATTTGGGTGGTATTCTTTTCTTTGAGATGACCATCACTTCAGTCTTCTTTTTATTCAGGCTGAGACCTTTATTTTTACTTTCATGAACTATGATGTCCAGAAGAGCCTGTAGCTCCCCTCCACTTTTAGCAATCAGAACTGTGTCGTCTGCATATCTTAAGTTGTTAAGGTTGTACCCGCCAATTGATATTTCTGGCAAACTCTCTATATTTCTCATTATGTTTTGCTGTACAAGGAAAAGAGATCAGGAGATAGAACTCTAGAATTTCCCCCCACCATTTAAAATCCATAAGCATTATTTAATTGCCTAACTCCAAGTATTTACTTGTCTGCAGTTATATGCTTCCTTAAAATATTTACTTGCATCTCATATCATTAATTCTTCATTTGTCAGCCACCAAGTTCTGTTCTAAAAGAACATAGCTCAATATACAGCATGTTTAGAAATTATCTTATGAACATGATGTGACAAGAACTGAGTGCGTTATCTTGTTATATTAATTGCCTCCTGTGTAGTTCATTATCTTATATTTGTGAATGTAATAGATCCTTACATATTTTCTTTATGTAATTTGTATACCTGTACTACATCGAATGTATGATACATATGAAAGATGAGTGATGAAGGGTAGAATGTCAGACAAGCCTGCATGCCCATTTCTTCACCCTTCTTCTTCTTCGTTCGCTTCTACCACCAAAAACCACACTGTGATCCTACTGAATTCACGCCTGTGGTCCTCGTTAGGTCCCGTGGTCCCCTGTGTGGTCCCCAAAAAGACCACATGAGATCCACGAGAGGACCACAAGGGGTTCAGAGTATCACAGGGCTTTAGCCTGTATCTCTTGGTGGGTCTCGGAAGCGGGATTGCGTGACACCGTGGTTTTCATTGCACCAGTTTAGTCTAGGGTTGGACTTTCTCACCGGAAGACCTCGACGTGTTTAGGATATCAGTGTCTTCACCCTTCAAAAATAAAGATTATTTGTTCATTTATTCTCTCTCTCTCTCTCCCAATAACCTCAATAAATGCAACAAACACAGTAACTGACACACAAAATATAAGTTCAAGTAACTTAAAAAACCAGTACTTCTCACAAATAAACAAACAAAATTTACTGCTGGTAACATTTATGTCACAAAAACTAAGGGATACAAATCACAGAAGCATTATATCAAATATCTGTAAACACAATAATATCAAACACTGAACTAGAGCAAATATTTGTGTAAAGGAAAGCATGAAATGTTACACTGATAATGAAATAATCTGAACAGGTTTACATCAACTGTGATTTGGAGTTCACATTCAGTTTTTTTGTTGTTGTTGTCCTCTTCATTTATGGAACAAAGCTCAACTTTAAACCTGACTAAATATTTAATGTGAACCCGCATGGGGTAAATCATCCCTGAGATAGTGGACGCCTGCTTCAGCCTCAGTATTTTTGATTCACCTACTAAAAAAAAAAAAACAAAGTAGAAATTAAGTTAAATATCTAAACTATGCCTTGGAAACAGAATACCGTTTTTTTTTCTCAGATGAATATAAATGATGCAAATACCCATGTAACTTAACTTTAGTCACCAACTTGATACCCTTTATTGTATACGAAGAGAACAATTAATTACAGTGAGTATCAAACAAAATTTCCCTATATCATCTTCTCCCCACACATTCAGTAAGTTCTTTCAAGGTTAGGAAAATAATGCTCAAACTCCTCAAAAAGCACCATGTTACAGTTAATGTTCTCTCTAAGCCACATGCTGTGTTGTCACGCACACAAAATTTTACATGCTGCACAAAAAGTAATAACACTGCTACTTTATTTCTCAGTGTTCTTATGTTACTCAGTGCCACTGTATGGCTGAAGTAAAATATGATATTGCTACATGACTTCCATTTAATGATTTCTTTGGATTTTAGTACTTTTTTTTTTCTATGAGAACTTTAAACTTCATTCATTCATTTGCATGTCCATTGCAGAACTTTGCCCTCCTAACAGCTCTCCTGTAGGCCTCTCAGTTGTGAGAAAGATGGCCTGCTGCTGATGCATCCATTTGCAGATCATCAATGATGTCTTGCAGCCATCTTCGCCTTAGTCTTCCTCTCTTTCTTTTTCCCATTATGTACCCTTCCAAGACGGTTTTGTCTAGATTATCATGATGTTTTAATGTGTCTAAAATATTTAAGCTTTCTCTTTTTAACCCTCTTTACTAGCCAGCCTTCTTCAACATTAAGTTCTTGTAGTATGGAGTTATTTGTTCTTTTTTTGTGTCCATGATATTGGAAGAACTCTTCTGTAGCATTTATATTCAAAGGCATTTATGTGTTTCTCAGCTGTTTTGTTAAGTGTGCAGGTCTCACAGGCATATGTTGTGATGTGAAAGATGCATGCCCTTAAAAATCTTATTTTTGTAGCTCTGTCTGTTCCTCTCCACAGATTCTTTAGTTGTTTTACTTTATGAAGAGCAATAGATGCCCTCCTTTTAATTTCCCTCATTGTATCTCCATTATTAGTTAGCAGCGATCCAAGATATTCAAAACTCTCCACTTTCCAGTTTTTCCTCATTGATACATATATCAGTTACCTTGTTTGTTTTGTCAGTTGTCATCAATTTAGTTTTCTTCGCATTAAGATAGAGGTTTTGCTCTTCACTATTCTTACGGACTGACATAATTAGTTTTTCCATTACTTTTTGTGTTGTGGACAGTAATACTGTGTCATCAGGATATCTAATCTCTGGTATTTCACAACCTCCAATTGTTATGGCATCGTAATATTCTTTGTCTACATCTTCTCTAACATTCCTCATTATATTTTCAGTATACAAGTTAAATAAGTAAGGCTACAATATGCACCCCTGATGGACCCCTTGTTGTATGTCAAAACCAAGTTGTTGTTTCACCATTTATTCTTACTGCTGCTTGTTGGTCTAGATACAGCAGTGATGTTAATTGTATCAAATGTGATGGAAATCCCATTTTTCCCATTATTTCCCAAAGTTTCTAGTGTTGTACACAATCAAATGCCTTTGAGTAGTCTATAAAGGATAAATACAGATTCACATTAAACTCTCTGCATTTCTCTATTATTAATCTTATATTGAATATATGATCTCTTGATCCTCTTCCTTGCCTGAAACCAGCCTGGACCATATTCTTCTATTTTTTTACGAAGTCTACCCATTATGATTTAACAGAATTGTACTGGCATGACTAATCAGGGCAACAGTTCTGTAGTTTGTGCATAATTTCAGGTTACCCTTTTTTGGCAGTGGTATGAATATAGTTCTTTTCCATTCTTTTGGCCAAATACCTGAATGCCAACTTTAAACTACACTCTGTAATTTGACATTATGATGCACATTTTTGAGAACATATCTGTATATAGGTTGAAAATTTAGCACATGAGCCACAAAACTCTAGGGCACATTGACTACATCCATTACCAAAATCTCTTTCAGCTTCCTGTGAATATAAACGAAATGCCATTTCTTAGCAGACAACTACCTCTATCTCATCACTAGACTGCACCTCCAACACATGAACTCTGGTCATACTGGAGTATTAAGGTATACACAGTGTTTTTTTTTTCTGTTTGCAATACTACCATGCATACGCAGCAGTTGTGTGCAATAATGGAAGCACGGAGCTACCCACACATATGCAATACGCAACTGTCACTGATGGTTTCTCATTATGCCTAACCTGTGAAACTCACCAAACCCTATCCTAAAACACTGAAAGAGCAATTGTTTAACAGAACTGTCACTTGAATTTAACCAACCTGTAACACACTACCATGATCATAAAATGAAATGATTTACTGAATCATATACAAAAAAAAAAAAAAAAACGTTTTATCATTTGTACATTCATTTTTTCCTCTCATTTAACACATACTGTACAATTATAATTATATGCAATTATAATTATGTATCACCATAAAATACTGCTATTTCTAATACTAACATTTTTTTCCAAATGCTTGATCTGTTAAATCTGGAATGTCTTTGATCCGAATGACAGATCAGTGCTTGAGTTTCTCCTTTTTTCATCGTTCACTCAGTGACTGAAGTTTCTTATTCTTCTTCTTTGTTCAATTAGTGGCTCAAGTTTCTTCTTCTTCTTGTTCTTCGCTTCGTGGCTCAAGTTTAATTCTGCAAAATAGATGACATCATCTTTAAAAAAAAATCCTTCTCCCAACATAATGTACTATCTCCCTCTCTCTCTGAACCTTATGGTGCCCAAGGCACATGGGGCTTCTGCAAGGGTTTCCTACAAATGCCCGTTCGTTGCCTTTTTTTTCTGCTTTTCCCAGCTGAGCCATCTATTACTCAGCACCCTCTCTGTTCTTCTTCTCCGTGTCTCCTTTGGTCTACTCTTACTCCTGTAACCCTGAGGTGTCTATCTCAGCACTGTTTCTGGCAGTGAGTCACCAGTCATCTCGAGCACATGTCCTAACCGTTGCCAGTGTCTTTCCTCAATAATCTAAGTCAAAGGCTTCATCTGCATTTCTGCCAGCAATGAGTTATTTCAATGTGTTAGGCCAAAATACTGATCTAATCCTGTGTAAACATTTATACTGCAGCATCATAGATAAGTAAATACTTTCCAGTCATACTGGTTTTATAAACTATGCAGGTTTTTCTTTCACAGTTATATAAAAACCACTTTTACTATTAATATTACTACTGTTTCAAAGTAAGTGCAAGATACATAAATACAGCTAATGTGCAAACTATCACTTTTCAAATTAGTTACAACCAACACTGGCAGATGCAAAAATATGAGAGGAAAAAAAAACGTACTTCCTTTACATTTATAAATGTGTAGGTGATCCTAAAAATATGACTCACCACAAATAGAGCAATATGCTAAAATTTGTCAAATATTAAATTTATATCAAAAGAAAGACAGTTAAAATCAAGTTTAGTGAACAACATGAATCTGTAACAGTCATATGATATACATCCTCAAATAACTGGAAAGTCACTCTGTGAGAAATCCACAGTGAAATTAATCTTAGTAAAAAATCCTGAAGCATGACAAATGAAAACACTTGCAGTACATTATGTGGCTGCTTTCAAACACAACATAAGTAGTAGTTCAGAACTGATCTCTGCTTCCATACTCATTAAAACCAGAATATGGAAAAAAGTATGCTGCCAGCATTTAATCTTTTCCTTCAATAAGACTGCAAGACATTCTTATGGACCATTCCAGCACAGTACCTCGTATTTCAGTATGCAGCTGCGTGAGTGAGTGTACATTTCTAACCATCAATCATTTCCAACCTTCCTGAATCTGCAGCTGGGCATTCACAGTTAAACTTTATTTGCAGAGATCTTTCACTATCTACCACCCAATAAAAGAAGCTTTTAAATAAAAAAAAAAGTTTTCTTCAAATAGGAAACTTGGCACGTTGAAGCTCACAATATTCTTTTTATTCCCCCCCCCCCCCAATTGAATTAAAAATTCCAAATCTTTTTGTTAATATTTTATATCTTTTGGGTAAACATACTCCATTTGAAGAAACTCTCATAGTTCTGAAATTCAAAATGTATTAAAAAAAATATTAAAGATCCATCATTTGTGAACATAAAAGTTGAGTCCTTTGAAATACATATTAATATCTGCAAACAAACTCAATATTCTTTTGCAATTTTTTTTTATAAAAACCTAAAAAAAAAAAAAGACTCTTTATGTCAAATACCGTAACTCTGATTAAACTACATGACTAATTAAATACTTTTACCAAAGAAAAGAATGGGGCATCCATCATATATAGTCATGAAGTAAAAAACTTGTATTATAAACAATGAAATAATGAATGTATGGCTTCAGTGATCTCAGACACTTAATTATAAATAGTTACATCACATTTTTGTGCTTATATAAAAAAAAATAACATGACATTAGGTCATCTGCTGTGAACATTATTATTACCATTATGTGCTGTGCTGGACAGCACAAGTGATCATGCTTTCTCCATCTTGTGCAATCCTTGGTGTTGCTGGTCAGTTCAAATGTTTTTCTTTTTCCATGTCACTTGGTCAGTCCACTAAGACTTTTGACCCTCCCCTACCAGTCACTACTAAGTTCTCTGTCTTCCCATGGCATATCCAAGAATTTTTTACCGTCTTTTTTAAAAAATAATTTTAACCAGTTTCCATTGTTCCGAAACTTCTCTGAGGATCTCTTTGCTTGTTTTTTGTCTGCCCAGGCTATTTGTTGCATCTTTCACCAAAACCACATTTCTTGTGGAGCATGATTTGACAAGGGAATGACAGTACAAAGCTGCTTTCTCAAAGTGAAAATAATCAACAAAAATGTATTGTTTGGTCCAAGATTCTACTCCAAAATTGTATACTCAACTAGATGTTTGGTAATTATAGTTGCTTTAATAGACATTTTGATATGGAGATGAATTTACAATGCAATATATATGTATGTTTCAATTTTATGATATCAAATGACACAATGCATCACACTATACTTCAAATGTACTAAAAGTGAGATCTACAGAACAACAAGAAATATGCAGGTTAAAAAAAATATTGTTCATAATCGTTTCATTACATACAGTAAAGGGTTTCTTAAGACATTCCAAATTACCTTTCAAATTATACATAAAGTCTTCTTTGATCGCGGGTGGGGGGGGGGGGGGGAGAAAGAAGAAAGAGAAGAGAAAACGACAACACACACCCCCCTTATTTAAATTTTAAAAAAAATCTTTAATTATACTGTTTAAAAAAAAAAATGCAACAAATATGATGCTGCGATTTAAACTGAAGTCTGCAGATCAAACAAGGGCAAATTGCATGAAACGTTGACTTGGACATCAAGTTCACGTGCTGACCTGAACTGTACTCAGCAGATGATTCATAAGCACAGAAAAGTGACACTAGTCAAAATGGCATTTCTGATAACTCATGACAGGTTCACGAGAATCCCGTGAAACTTACTGAACACAAAACTCACTGACCATGTTACTGAATGCCTTATAAAAGATTGATGCTCCTTGAATCAATACACTTGAAAATTCAAGGCGCAAGTATGTCTCATCTCACTACAGAAGAACGACTCATCATCATTGGATGTTTACAGACTGGACAGTCACAAAGTGTAGTGGCCATACAATTTAATGTGGTTAGAAGCACTATTAGTTGCCTCTGGAGACGATTTCAAGAAACTGGCTCAGTTGCAGACCGGCCGCATGGTAGAAGACCCATCGTCACAACTCCTGCCGAAGACCGCTTCGTACGGCTGCGTCACCTCAGGAATTGATTTGCACCTGCGTCCTCAACAGTCCAGTCAATGACAGCAGGTTGTCAAATTTCAGATCAAACGGTCAGGAACCAGCAGCACGACACTGGTCTTTGGGCCAGAAGACCCTACAGGTCCTGTTCTTATGGACCGGCATTGCCAGAACCGACTGCAGTGGGCAAACCAGCATCATCAATGGACTATTACGAATGATTGGAGAAGAGTTTGGTTTAGTGATGAATCATTCTTTTTGCTGCAGCGACACAACAGACAGAGAAGAGTTTACCGCAGAGTCCATGAGCGCTACGCCCAGAACTGCGTGGATGAGGCTCTCCACATGGTGGTGGAGGTGTACTGCTGTGGGGGACAATCAACTACATGGGAAGAAGTGACCTGGTGCAAACTGAAGGATACCTAAATGCCCAATGATAAGTCGCTGAAATTCTTCGTCCTCACGTCCTTCCACTTCTGGCTGCACCAGGGTAGATTTTTCAGCAGGATAACGCTCGACCTCATGTGGCACAACTCACCAAACAGTTCATCACTTACAACAGCGTCCAGACCATTCCGTGGCCATCCATGTCATCAGACATGAACCCAATAGAACACTTATGGAATCTACGGATTATCACAGGTGCCATGAGGTCCACACCAATAGTAGAAATGCAGAAAATAGTTGGTGTTCAAGCGCTAAAGGAACGTAGAGACACAAAGGTCATGACCATGGGAGAAAAATTCCTTAGCTCTGTAAGCCATCCCCTGAAGGAGAGATTCAATAACTTGGCATTAGGACGGCTTAAAAGAAGCAGCTTCATTCATCAGGCCAAGCGTATGCGTAAGCTGATACCTGACCTTCCAACTGTAGTCACTCCATTATCATCTGTACCAGAGCATACACCATGGAAAGAAGCAGATTATACACAAATAACTATTCAGACTGAAGTGAAAGGTGTGCAGAATGGTGAGATGCAGAGCAGTCTTGTAAGATCAATAGCCACACTTAGTGTTCTAGATGACAAATATCCATGTGACACCTGGATACGTGTGTATACAGATGGATCTGCACATAATGCCATAAAGAATGGTGGGGCAGGAGCATATATTGAATATCCAAACAACACCATTGACAAGATTTCCATACCCACTGGTAAATACTGCAACAACTTTGATGCAGAAGTTAGGGCAATTATTGCTGCAGTTGAAAAACTATCAGACTCCAGAATTGATACATGTCCTGTAGTAATTCTCACAGATGCAAGATCAGTACTGGAGGCTCTTCAGTGCAACAAACTACCAGACCTTAAGGATGCCTTGTCAAAAATTGGCTTACAACATGGAGTCACTTTGCAATGGATTCCCTCCCACTGTGGGATACCAGGCAATGAGAAAGCTGACCATCTGGCTAAAGAGGGCACTGAAATGGAGCAACCAGACATACCAGTCACCTATAATCAGAAGAAAAGCATGATAAAAACCTACAGGAAGCCACAAACACCACCACATGATGACTATCACATGCTAAACAGAAAGGAACAAGTCACCATCTTCCGTCTCCGAACAGGACACAGCCGACTCCGAAGTCATATGTATACAAAGTTTAAGGTTGGTACTACTAATCTATGTACATGTGCCCAGGTGCCCCAAACCGTGGGACATATCCTCCAGAACTGCATCAACTACGAGACACTGAGAAATAATTACTGGCCCAGTGAAACCACTAAAGAAGATAAGCTCTACGGTTCCATACATGAGTTACAAAAAACAGTGAAATTTATCCAAGAGACAGGACTGCAGATATAGACAGACAGTGCGAACGAAGAAGAAGAAGAAGAAGAAGACTTATGGAATGAACTCAACAGACAAGTCCGCCAGTGAGAGATCCAATGGCTAATCGGATCCATGTTAAGGAGATGTCGTTCTCTGATACATGCCAGAGGAGGCCATACACCTTACTGAAACGAAGCCTCAGTCATAAAGAATAAAAGTACAAACCAAATTTAATGAACATCATTTCATTGTTCAAGTCTTAAAGTTTCTTCATGCCAAGAAATAAAATTTTGATGCAAGCTTGAAATTTGGTGTCCATTATGACTAGAGTAGTAGTGTGTTTCTTTTTTTGAAAAGTATAATTACACATGGAGGAAAAAAAAAAAAATAACATAAAAGTTGATTATTATGACATGTTTCCCTCACTTTATATAACAGCAAGAATACAAGAAAGGTGAACAAAAAATGATTAAAAAAAAAAACAAAAAAACTCACAACAGCTGTATGAGGTTGTAGTTAATTTATGAAACAAGAAAAAGTTCATGATGTTTCTCATTACAATTTCCACTACTGATGTGATGTATTTCTTATGTAGGTAGCTATACACCTATCACATATGGTAGTAATATTTGATACAATACTACTAAAAAAAATTTTTTAAAAATCAACAATCCTCCGTATCAGAAAAGATAAGAAGCAATGCCATATAAAATTACAAAGAATATCATCATTAACAGATGACTGACACGTGAACTGCAATGAAAATTTCTGCCAAAATTCTTATGCACTCTTTAAAGGGATGAATTATGATAATGAATGTTTTCTTAAAGCTAGAACTACCAGTGAACATAACACCTTATACATTCAAACTAGGATAGAAGATGAAGTTAGTGAATGCAGCAAAACAGTGGTGGAAAAGATGCTGTTGGCATAGACAAATGTTCTTCCATAATATTATGTAGTCCTGTTAAAATTAACCCATGATAGTCAAGAAAAATAGTGTATCTTTTCATGTTCACCCTGTGATGATGTAATATTTCTGCATGAGACTATGATCTAGTTCTGTTGGCCTCACTGGGAACAAAGATTACTATGTAAATGTGATGGCACATCTATAAAGACCAGCAAACCAGAGCTGGACTAGACAGTGTCCCACCTCTCTATGCATCCTGTAAGTCTGCCTAACAGGGGATGACTCACCATGGTTATCCCTATGGTAGAGGAATTGTGGAAACTGCTGGGTTTTCATGCTAGCCACTGCAACTCACTCTTTGTTCAATATGATGCTTGTGTTTCACCACCTACATGCACTAGCTGAGAAGAATATTCTGCTCACAGTTCCAAAGAGATTGGACAACAAGTAAACTCAAATTATATAAGTATTAAAAAAAATACTTGATACAATGTAGTATGAATACTTTATCAGAGAGATAAACTTGTCTTTTTCCATACAACACTGGACTACATTTTTTTTTCTGTTGGGACCGAAACTAAAAACTGAGCCTACACAAGCCATGACACATCTGCTCTAGGTTAAGTGGACACTAAATCCCCCAAACTCACAATATTCTCCCAGCAGATGCCAAAACAACCAGCATACATTGCTGTTATTGAGAGTTATGGTCAAGGCATTCTCTCTGCAAAACCTGTCACAGCAAAGCTGTGTCTGCCTGCTTCAATGTTATCTGCAAAGATACAGAATTCCATGAATCAATTACGCTATATTTTCCAGTTCAAACCTGTAAAAATGATGAAAAATATTCCTTCATGTTCACGGCCGGTCACATTATTCACAAATGATAAAGTGGCAAGAAAATTGTGGCATACGTCCACGTGTGATGCATGAAAAGAAAAAAAGGAAAAAGAAAAAAAAATCCACTCATATTCCTGGTTACATGTTCTAAATCTCATATACTGTCTCTTTAGAACATTGTAATATTTCTAACTTCAGCTTACAATATCCATTAATTAGCCATGATAATTAGTTTCACTTCCCATGTCTGCAAGAATCAGTAATACAATTTTCCATTCCACAAGGCATATATTGTTCAACGAAATATCTGCGTACAGTTTTCTCACTCCACAACCAACCTCCACATCTTGAAAGCCAGTTAGTAAAATAAATCATTGAAACACATAAAACATAACAAACAACAGGTGAAAGTCACAATGGAGATTACCTTCAACATTTCAGGTCATCAATGCTCATTGCAACCCACATCTTTCTTTTCATCCTTCTCCTTGTTTGTATGTGTTTTTTCTTTTGGTTCTCTTATTTCTGTCAGACTGAGAACTAAAATGTATGTATATTCTTCTTCATTAACAATATCTTTTTGGACTATCACACTCAAATTTTTAATTTTTTTTTACTGTCTTATGTTTAATATCTGAACAGTGTTTTGTTTCTAAAATGTTGATTTATTGCAGTAGGTTATTTTCTCCAATAACTGAACATGAAAATGTACACTGTTATAAAGCAAAATTGGCAAACTAGCAGTAGCAAATAATCTTCATCAGTGAAATAACAAATAAACATGCACAAAAACAGAATCAAATGCTTGCCATTAAGATTATTCACAAGATTAAATAATTCATTCAAAGTTCCAATATTATTAATAACAATGAGCTTTTGATATCTGATATAATCAGGTTTTCACTCTGCTAATAAAACACTGCTATATAGAAGGTAAAGGCAATCCTATGATGCTACAAAGGTGTCCAGTGGAAATGGTGTCGGTGCTTATATTTCCCTTGACTATTTGGCACACTAAAGAGGGTGGTGTGGTCAGCGTTATGCCTGGCCAGCTATCTTTCCTTAGCTTAAGAAGAGTCAGCTTTTTTTACAGCTGAGTGACTGGAGGCCCCCTCTGGTCAAAGTTGAACCAGCAACCTCACCATAAGAGACTACTGCACTAACCACTTTGCTAATCAGGGAACCATTATCAACACACAGCCATTTTTTTGCTTATAAGCAAAGATCTATCCACAGAATTTTCTTGTGTTTAGCTTTATTTTCACCCCACAGCCTTGATACAGTAATAACTGATTTATTTTCCCTTACCTTTTCCTTGAAAGTAACTACTGATATTCTAATACTTCTTATAAACAAAAACACTGATGCAATTTGCTCTCATGGGTCAACAATAATTACAGGACCTAGCACTGAACATATTTAAAAAAGAAAAAAAAAAGACAATTTCACTGCTATGTACACTAGCTGTAAAGCAACACACAGCTGTAATTAGCTTCCTGAGAATAATTATGTTTTCCTAGTGGAATGTATTATACACAGGTGTAAATTTACATGCAGTGAGTTTTTTCAATTCAACACACCAAATAAAGCCTAACAAAAAGGAAATAAGCTTGGAATAGTGAAAGAAATTTTGTTATTCATCCAACTTGACATAGATGTCAATGGATAGAATGAGAAAATGAAGCAATTTGGTCAAAAAATCCACTCTAAATTTCAGAATGAAAGAAAAAAACAAACAAAATGTTTTTCTCTTGGATATAGTGAACAAAACCTTCTTCTTTCATTTTCTAAACCAGTGTTTACTTTTGGTCTATTCCATCTCGTCATTCTTTTAATTTTTCCCTAGGGTCTGTTTAGCACCGTCTGCATTCATGTTCTTAAGAACGTTTTCTTTTGATGTTGTTCTGATGTTCACCAATGTGAAAGCTATAAGATCTTATGATTTTGTTGCATAGCTGAGAGTCTGCAATTTTAAAGTATCATAAATGCTAAAAATAGTCACTGTGTCATCTCATGGCAAAATATCACGGTTGATATAAAAAAATGTTTGTGGGTAACTGGTGTTAGTTAGAAAGGGGAAGAATTAAGTTACAACTTGCTACTTTAGGCTGGTGTTAGTTAGAAAGGGGAAGAATTCAGTTACAACTTGCTACTTTAGGCTTGAACTAAAAGAAAGAAACAAACAAGCTCAAAAACTTTTTGACAAAAATGAAAGTGGGTTTTCTGTGTTTCTAATCTTCTGTCAACAACTTCTGTGCATTGTAAATCAAAATAACATTATGAAACTTGTATCCCACAAATATCTAGATGGTCAAGAATTTTGTTTTGATGTTGCTAGAAACAGTCTTTATGCCAAGTGAAGAGTTCAATGATCCCCGGATATTAACACCCATTATAGAACATTTTAGCACCTTCCATGCATGATCCATAAGAGCAAATGTACAGTTTTTTTGTGTGGAAAATGTCACCTCTTTGGCATCAATAAAAGGACTGAAAATATATTAAACATGGATTCAGGGTTCAAATGTTAATGATAACAATCCTCTAAGAAAGATGAGTTTCCCTAAAAGTTCCACACACTGCTAAGCTAAACACAGACAAAATAAACACAAAGTGTTAAATAACAAAATATGTGTAAATACATGGTAGTTCAATTCTGATCATGATAAATCCACATTAGGCAAAATGATTGTTTTAAAATGCAATTTTCTATTACACTATCCCTCACATAAAGCAATGGTTCTCATACTGGGGCCCAGAATCTGAGGAAGAAAGTATCTGCCAAAGGTCATACGCAGTCTATGGAGCAAGCCCTGATTATGTAGAATACTAGAAATCCACACAGGTGTACATATATTAATATCAAGTAACACAGCTGAGAAACACATAAATACCTTTGAATGTAAATGCTACAGAAGAGTTCTTCAAATATCATGGGCACAAAAAACGAACAAATATACTCATACTACAAGAACTTAATATTGACAAGGTTGGCTAGTAAGGAAGATTAAACAGAGAAAACTTAAATATTCTGGACACATTAAACGTCATGAGAATTTAGAGAAGACCGTCTTGGAAGGATACATCATAGGAAAAAAAAAGAGAGAAAGACCAAGGTGAAGATGGCTGCAAGACATCACAGCAGCAGGGTATCTTGCTTACAACCGAGAGGCCTACAGGAGAGCTGTTAGGGAGGCAAAGTTCTGCAAGGGACATGCAAATAACTGACTGACTTAACACAGGAGGTAGGTAGGTCACAGTGAATCAGCATTGGCTTTTAGGGTCTGAGACCAGGAAAAGTTTGGGAATAACAGGCATAATGTATCAACACAGCTCAACAACAAAACAACAAGAGAAAAGATAATGGCAAATTCATTTTCTTGAGCAGCAGCTGTCATTCTGAACAACAGACTTTCCTTTTCAGATTAGATAATGAATCATTCTGTTCAGATTATCTCAATGTCAACCTGTTAATGACTGTGTTGCCTGTTGGCAAATTGAAGTTGTTTCTGCGTAAACAATTTCTCTCACTTTTTTCTTCCCCATTTCAAATGGAAAGCCATCACAACCAAATTTATCAAAGAACTGATTACTCATTTACAGAGAAATGTCCATACGCAACTGTATATGACATAATGATCACAAAAGAAAACACAAAAATGTCAATAACAAATATGAACACAACTACAACTAATCCCGAGACTGGAACTTTGACGCAGTTGGTAAATTCTATAGCTAAAAAAGATTTTTAGCACAATGAAGAAGACCAGTCTTTTTCTCAGCACTTTCACTGTGATAAATAAACATTTACTGTTTGTAATGTGTGAAAATTGACTCTCCTCATCAGTCTGATCCATGACCCAATCATCGTTGAGGAGTCTCAATACTGGAAATATCAATTTCAAGCTGGAAAAGTTGTTAAGAAAACCTGACCTGCACATTTAATGACAAATATATGACAATGAAATCAATTAATATGTACTATATGCTTTGTTTAAAAAAAAAAAAAAAAACCTTTCAAAATAAGATTGGAACTATTTAAATGCTTATCTCATCTCTCAGCACCACGATTTGCGTCTCTAGCGCTTTAAAGGTGTTTATAGCCCCTTCTGTTTGTCCTTCATTCATTATCTCTCCACTCTCCCCCCCCACATCTGCTTTTCTAGCAGCCTATATGTGTCTACTGCCCCTCCATCCCCCCACCCCACCTATCGTCTTTCGATAGCTTCTTATTTCTGATTGGCTTCATCTGCTTTCCTTTGTGCCCCCCCCCTCCCCGTGGATCTTGTTCTCAAAGATCTGCAATTACTGCTCATCTTTTTTGGTTGTACTCCATGTTTCTGATCCATACATATCGACTTTATTTTCTTTAAATGTAAAATTAAACAAACTTAACTCTTTCACCCCAAAACAACACTGGTTGTGTTGGTTGATCTTGCATACCTTTGTGAATCAATGCTCAGAGCCATATTTAAGTGAAATCTACATAAAATAAAAATAAAAAGTTGCACATTTCTAATCCAATCCATATTTTTAACTTACAGAGAAGCTTCCTTCTAGTTTCCTTGAACCAAAATTTCTCATCAAAATTTATTTTGACAGCCCATGGAAATTAATTCCAGAGTGAAAGGGTTAACAAACACTGAAGAAAGTAAATGTATGAGCAAACTTGTTTTTTTTCCTTGTCTTATTTATGGAGAGATTTAATCTTGACAAAAATGCTTACATGCTGAACCAATGTCAAACTGGCTGATTCTCCTCCATGAAAACTGAACATCTCAACTTATTGGCCCGATTATCCTCCAACCGATTTCTCTGGCTGCCTGTTACTAGGTTTTCGATATAAACAAGTTATAGTAAACAACAATCTCCAAAAGTTTGTTTTTCTCATTTTGATTAGGTAATTTACCGGTAATTGCTGGTCAACATGATCACAGTTTACACTGTGCTTTGGAGCCTCTCTTTACAGGTTTTGTCTTCAGAGACTATGCATCTATTCTCAAGCATGATACCACTACAGAATGTATAGGATCATGACTAATTCCAGGGACCTTGTTGAATTTTAATCACAACTGTGGAGTCAGTACACTAAAACCTTCGGCTCTGATCACCCTATTTCTTTCTACTGTTTAGCTCTGACTTCTTCAAATATGGTATATCTGTATCAACAAAACCGAAAACTGCTTCCTTATCTCCCCTTTTTCTGCATAAATCCAACATAAATGGCACATTTTTAATGGCTCCCACCCAGACTCCACAGCCCTGATTTGAAACCAGAATGTCTTTGCTCAGTAGGTGAGTGCCATAACCCTATCAACCAGCAATGCAAAAAGTTTTCTGCAATCGCCATACAGTAATAAGCCAAATCATATTTGCTCACTCCCATATCAGATGCTTCTACTTAATGACCACCACAACCACAAATTCAAGTGTGAGTAACCCTCATTAGCCATTACAATGAGGTCAATAACCAATCAATCAATTTACAGATAAATGAATGTAAAAAAAAAAAAAGCTGAATGTGAAAAAGGATACGATTCGCAGCCCACGTTCTGCTGGATCTATCAGCATGACTCCTCTTGACATATAAACACCCTGATTCTGTTCCTCAATGTAACTTCGCACCTTTTTTAGTGTCTAGAAAATTATCAAACAATGATGTGCTAAATACACATCAGTACATACCACTACAGACAATCAACTAAAGTTATTTATAAGGATACCTACTACAGTCCAACCTGTTTAATGTCACGTCATCAGGACCATCAAAATATGATGATATTAAGGGGAGGTGACATTAAGCGAGGTCCATTACAAGGGATTTAACTGGGCCAGGTGTGTGTGTGTGAATGTGTGTGTCTGTCCATCCCATATTTGCTAAACTAAACACATAACAAACAGCCAAAGCTATCATCATCGGACACAATATGTACTAATCACAAAATATATTAGCTACAAAATACGGTAAGTCTTAGTCTTACAATATAGAAAACACTATAATCAAGCAGCATCTGACTTGTCAGCAGTATTACTAAAAAAATGCGTAATTTTGCGTTGTGTAGTGATAACTGGTCAATTAATAAAAAAGTCATTTAAACATGATACAGCACTGGCACGGAAGGTACCATGATCAACAATTTGGCTAAGATCAAAGTGTAGTTCTGCGCTCTGTAGAATGTACACTTTGTTATTTTGGAACAAACGAGGTGTTTGAGGCCACCCTGCACATTGACTGCCGGGGGTAAGGTCCGCATCTCGTTACGGGTGGGCCCGGTTTGCAGTACCACCGGGTCACGGCCTGTTGTTTTCGTTGTCTCAAAAAAAAAAAAAAAACTAAAAACATCCTAGCATGGAAGGTACCATGGTCAACAAGGTGGTCTGGTTCTAAGGACTGTTACAGCCGAAGGTGGGGTGGGGGATATGCTCTCCACTCCAATTAAATCTCTGAAATAGCCCTTGACAGTCCAAGTCTAGCTCCTGGCCTTCTCGTGGTGGAACTGTTTAAAGTGACAGGAGAACGGGCGAAAGGCGAATATCTAGCGCCTGAAAACCAGATGTTTCGGGTAAATGAGAGTCTTGGTTGGTAGCTCATCAGGAGAAGGAAAACTATGATTTAAAATCCGCTGCTGGCAAGATTTTTCAACTGCCGTGTGTGGAGTGAAACTCCTCCTGGCCAATGAAGAAAAATGCGATTAGGGTTGCTGTGCTGTGCCGCCGTGGAAAAGGTGAAGGAAAAGATTAAATGAAGTAACCAGAAGTCTCAAGGTCAAGGCTAGTCAAATCACGGCAGCTGTGCTCTAGAACCCGGTCATGGTCTATATACACCCATACTGAGGCCTAAACTGGCTTAATCCAGGGGTTAAACTAAGACACTGCTGGTGAGATTCTTCGGCTGCTGCGTGTGGGGTGAAACTCCTGCCGGACAATGAAGAAAATGCGGAAATGCGATTAGGGTTACCGTGTGATGCTGCTGTGAAAAAGGTGATGGAAAGGATAAAGCGAAGTTTAATCGATATGTCCAGTAGTCTCGCGGCAAGAACTACTCATACCACGGTACCTCTGCTCTAGAGGCCAGCCATGTCCTATATACACTCATACTGGTGAAATATGCCTAAACTGGCTTAACCCAGGGGTGAAACTTGATGACTACTCATTTCACTGTACCTCCGCTCTAGAGGTCAGTCACGTCCTAAATACGCCCATGCTGGGATAATATACCTAAATCAGCTTAACCCAGGGATGAAACTTACTAGTGGCGAGGATTCGACCTCCTGGACAAAAGCTCTGTCCTGGCCACAACTAGGAAGGGTAGTGGCCATGACCACAAAATGCTGAAGTTGGAGGCAATGGACTAGTGCAGTCTTCTAGATAGGCAACCACCTCTCACCCGGCGGGGATGTATGCATATCCTAATCACGCTGAGGTTTTCCAGTGAGAAAGTCCAATGCTGGACTGGATGGGCAACCAGCTCTCACCCGGCGGGGATATACTGATATCCAAAACACGTTGAGGTTTTCTGGCGAGAAAGTCCAACTCTAGATTAAACTTGCGCAACGAAAGGCACAGTGTCATGCAATCCCGCTTCTGTGACCCACAGAGAATTAAGGCCCAAGCTCCGCATTACTCTGAACCTCCTGTGGTCCTCTCAGGGATATCTTGTGGACCACAGGACCTCTTGTGGTACTATCAAGGACCACAGGAGTAAATTCAGTAGGATCACAGGGCGGTGTTGGTGGCAGAAGCGAACAAAGAAGAACAACAAAGTGGTCCCTCCATCCAGGCTAAGGTCTGAATCTAAAAACCCTCACCACCGCAAGGTGGTACAATTATTTAGCAGCAACATGTGGTGTTTAGAAAAAATATGAAAAAAAAAATAAATAAAAGAAATAAATAAAAATGTCCTGCATCATGTCAGGCATACTGTAAATGAACGAGTGCACAGCCTTGAACCGGCTTACAGACTGAGAGTAAGAAACAGTTTTGGTGGGTGTCTGGTCTGTGATGGGCTCACTGACATCATCAGCACTATCCTCAGCATCACTGTCCACCTTGCTTTTACTGCACTATTCATGTCTGACCAACTATCAACTCTCGTTGCCAACTTAACGCTGCCCATGTTAATGTCATAAAGACAATGACCCGAAAGAAGCCAGATTTTAATCACGAAGGGGTGGCCACAGTAAGCCTTTCATTCACACCACCTGAGTTTTGATGCCCACATGTTCAAAAGGTTGATGTGGCATGTACTCGGTGCTCAAACGGCAGCCCCTTCTTTGATGAGCTGCAAGCTGTTAACACTTTGTGAGATGTTTATAGCTTGTACTCACTCAGTCTCTGCTACAAAGCGGTGTCTTTAACTCCTCTAGGTGCAAAAATACAGTGACATTAACTAATTTGTGGAAATAAGCGGGGTGATATTAAAAGGAGTAAAGCCTATTAATTACTTATGGGAACTGGCCGGGGATACAAATTTATGTGACAATATCCAGGTGGTAACATTTTAAAGCAATGTGATATTAAGTGGGTTCGACTGTATATGAAATGAAACTTAAAAAAAAAAAACAAAAACAGAGCAGCTCTTCTCATTATGTATTCTTCTTCTTCATCACTAAAAACCAGACTCATGTTAAATAAAGATATTTGCTGTTGGGATTAAGTCTGCTGTTTTCTCCAGATCATGTTAGCAGTCTCATAAGATCCTGTCTCCCAGGTTTCAATGTTCTTTTCCATTATTTTATTTAATGTCCACGCTCCTATACCATAAAAGAGTGTAGAGTGTACACGGCATCCTGAGAAAGTTCTGAGTTTCAGATGGTGCTGATGACAAAAATCTGTAGTGATCAGTTCTTAATCACTATAAGATGGATTACTGATGTCTGAAGAAAAAACACACACACACACACAAATTACTTCTTATCTTTTTATCCCCAACATTCTCCAATTACGTATCCAATATTTTTTGCTCTGAAGTTATGATGCATAAATAAGATTAAAGCTGAAATGTTGCACTTCATTACTGAATAAAGCTGACTCTTGTTCTTTTTTATTTGTAACTGTCTCAAAGGATGTCCTCCGGTGTTGCCAGCTACACAACTCATGCAGACAAAGGACCTGGCCAGACCCCACCCCCGTTCAAGAGAAGCTCTATAGTGATGCTGAAAACATGAGGTGAACTAATGCATTTGTGAGAGAAGTTGGCGTCAATATTTGAGTAAATGACAAAAAAGAGGTCTCAAAGAATACGCTTTTACTAGGCTGAAAAGCAAACTTGGAAAGGCAATATTTAAAAGATTTCTGTAAGAAACTGGATAAGCAATCAACATGAAGCATTCATGTTTCTTGAGATCTACAAAATAATAATACAGTGGGAACAGATTTGTATGTTGTGAAATTTGTCAATACTAACGATTCCTAGTAAAATGAAATGAAAAGTGTTACTCGATATTTTACAACGACAAGAGCTCACATCATGTGGTTCATTTTTCACTTTTTCTCATTCAACTATTTAAAAACGTTTGCTATGGAACTGTGTTCAGTGCAAATCATTACAAAAATCTGATGTGACAAAAGTGATGATTACAGAAGACTTACTTTTTCATAAAACGTGTCCATGCATGTCAAGGCTATATAGGCAGACAGGCACGCAAAACAGCTCTCACAGTAAGTCCTTGACCCAAGACTTTCAGCCTCCGCAAACATTTCATTAATTTTGTTTATAGTCGTCTCATACGTTGTTCTGTCAACCTAAATGCATACAACATGGTCATGTGCAATATACTGCATCAAATTTCAAAATCCAGTCCTACATGCAAGACTACACTTTTCCTAAAAGCAAATGGACCACTGACACCTCCCCCCTCCCCCATTGCTAAAAAAATCTCAGAATTAATGTACTTTCATAGAGAATCAGAAGTCTTCACAGAATTTTCTCTCTCTCTTTATTCCCCCCCCCCCCCCCCCCCCCCCCCCGAAGTATGGCTTCAGTTAAAATATAAAAATGAATTTTTTTGTTCAAAAGTGAAGTAAACATATTTATGACATATAACACACTTGAGGGGAAAAAAATGGTCCAAGATTCAACATTTACTCATCATCATTCTCCGTACTCCCAACAGAACATAAGGCACCAACAAAGTTTCTCCAGCCAATCCTGCCTTGTGCAAGTTGGGACACCTCAAACCATGTCTCTCCAATTTCCATTAGTTCCTTCTGTATCGTGTGTCTTCATGTCCGCAATGACCTGCCCTTTCTTTTCCTTTGAGGTGTCCAAGTCAAGGCGCTATAGGGGTGTCTTGTTCTTTCCACTTGTAGTATGCTGCCCAGCCACTTCCATCTTCATCTTTTGACCTCCTTTGTAATGTTCTCAATCACCATTTACTCTCTCTCTCTGAACCTTAAGTGCCCAGGGCACATGGGGCTTCTGCAAGGGTTTTCCACAAATGCCTGTCCTTCGCCTTTTTTTCTGCTCTTGCCCAGGTGAGCCCTCTATTGTTCAACATCCTTTCTGTTGTTCTTCTCCATGTCTCTTTTGGTCTACCCTTACTTCTGCTCCCCTGTGGTGTCCATCTTAGTGCTATTTTTGGTAGTGAGTTGTCAGTCATTCGGAGCATACGGAACCATTTACTAGCAGCTTCTAAATCTTTATTTGAAACTGAGATGAGTTAGTATGCCAAACTTTCAATGCAGTTCCTTAATTTCCACTTTCTACTGTAAAGTTCTTAAGTCTCTTATGGAAATAGATCACATATTTCTACTAATTCCAACTCATGCCAAAACTTTCAGACTTTCATTTTTCATCATCTGACTCAAACTCCATAAGTGGTACATTTTCATTGACTCTCGACTGTACAGCTCTGCTCTCACATCTCTCATGTTTCTGGACGCAAAATTTACTACTACTTAACTTTTACATAACTTTTATTATTACAGAAAAATCCCATTATAACAGACCCAGTTTATCACAGAACCTTGCTACTAACAAGCCAGGTCTGCAGGTTTCAACTGCACTCCTGTTTTTTTATTCTGGATATAGCGGACTAGCGCCAATCCCACCGAAGCCCATTATAATGAAAGTTTATTTTATTATTATTTGTTAACTCTCTCTCTTCCTTGCAGTGGTACTTATGAAACATTTTTTTTCTAATGATTATGAAAAACAAAAACAAAAAAAACTATGTTCCATTACATTCACATTCTCAACACAATGAATGAAATTATTCTACATTTAATCACACACTTACTCTTCCTTCCAGTTCTGGTGGGTACCTTGTCTGAAACCTGACTGAAATGCCATCAGTAAAATCTCTCTGAATAAATACTTTTGTATGTGGTGACCTGTTAGTGTCCATTTTGGATTCTTATGCCCTGGGGCAATAAAGCAGCAATATGCCCGTCAGAACTGCGTAGATAATAGTAAAGATATCAAGAATGACCACAAGATATATAAAGTATTAAACTACTCCAACATATTAACAACGGGTCTTGTGAAACCGATGGCCACAGACAAACAAAAAAAAAAAAAGGTTGGAATTTTAAATTTTACTTTCTGCCAGGTTTAAAAAAAAAAGCTCCGAATGGGTAGTGGTATTTTTCGCACCATTCTGATATGTTTAGGTATGATACCAAGGACTCCGTTTATGTAGCAAGCCAGAAGCAAATAAATGTGTAATGAATACACAATTTTATAGATGAGTAGATGAAGATTGGGAATTGGTTGTATAGTTCCAGAACAGCTTACAATTATTCAAAATAATACATATTGACTGAAAAATTATTCAATCACATGACACATACTTACAAAGTTTAGGGACACAAATGAGTAATAACGTCAAGAAATCAATGATCAGCTCAATGATTTCCTGCCTTAAAAAAGCATCCCTTTCACGTCTCCATCTTGAATAAAAAAGATTGGCTAATAGCAAAAGTGTTGCCGCTAAAATACGAGAGATAACAAATAAAATAAATCAATATTGGTGACTAATGCATGACATCAACGAGTTACATCACAATAAAGTGAAGTTCTACCTGTGTTAAAACTATTAATTATTAATAATACTTTACCGAGGTGTTAAAATAAAAGCAAACAAATTAGTTAATGAGATAGCTGCATCCGGCACAATAAAAAAAAGTATGAAATCATTAGAGAGCTTTTAGAATCATTCTTGACAGTTATACTTTAAGAAAGATTGTACACTATATGTGAAAAACACTTGGATATCTCAGACTTTACACATGCGACATTAGTACTGAATAATTTTTAAAATTGTTTCCTTTATTGTTTGTTTAGAGAATTAGATAGGCCGTTATGCATTAACCTCGGACCTCGAACTTCGGTACATTCAACATGGCTGCAAGCAACAAGGTTCTTACAAGGTTGCCTGGTATGTTCGTGATAAATATTTGCACCGTGAAGTCTAATATACTTAAATCGTATTTTCCATTGTTCACAGTACCATGATCTTGTGTAAAATTCTGTGATTGCACGTATGTTGTTTCTTTTATTTTTTTGCATTATTTTTCATTGTAACGTTTGAAGTCTTTAAGTTCTAATATGCAGTGCCCTAATAGTTGACGCCAATAATTGGAAAATTTAACAGGCTGTTGTTGTCCTTAGAGGTAACTATATTATAGATTACTAGGCTGTGGAGCTTTCGACATTTTCGATCCCTCGTATTATAGCATCGGGCAAGAAACAGTACTCACTGTTTACTAAGTCTGTAGCATAAACGAGTATTGAGGCGGTTTGTTGACAGAACAATGTGTGAGAAGAGTGTGTACTATAAGCAGAAGCTAAATGCCTTAACATTTATTATTTGTTTTTATAATATTAAGTGAGAAAACAGAATATAGTTTAATACATACAACGCTGTTGGTGTTGGACGATATATAATTAAAGCATCACATGATAATGCTACAATTTCCATTGTCAGTGTTGCTCACTTTATTCAAATTAGGGGGAGTGCAGTTTGATAAATATGGCTTTTGTTCAAGGGAGGGGGGGGTCGGCACTGGGGAACATTACGTGGTGAAATTATACAACCACTGACATTAGAAAAGACTTTGTATAGGTGCAGGAGGAGACTGGAGTGGAAATGAGTAAATGAAAACTAGTTATTAAATGGACAGATATGATGGGAAAGAGGAGCCAAGAAGGATAAGTAAGAGAAGATGAATAAGAAATACAAATTGAATTGAGTATTAAAAATGAGAAACTTAAAAATGCCAGGAAAGGGGAATCTTGCAAGTTTTTCTCCTTTGATAATTAGGCCTTAGTTCAGTGTTCAAAGTCCAGATTAGAAAGCAGTGGTGAATGTAAACATAATTTTCAGGGAAGGGAGGAGCATTATGATTACTCTCATATTTATCTCATATATCAGTGCTTTGTCTTTTTTTTTTTTAGTCTCACTAATCATTCATCTTTTGCTGTAATGCATATTTTGTTAGATAATTGTCTAAGAGTGGTGCTTGTTTATGTTGATGTAAATAATGAATAGGGCTTTTAATTATTTTAGTTTGTATTATCAGACAAAATGTTGTCAAGTGACTTCATAAGGCTTTTTGGTTTGCATTTAAGCAAAGACATTAAACCTCCATTTGACTTAGTCTCTGGCCTTTTTTTTTTAAAAATGTTTTCTATCTCATCTTTTGCTGGAGTTAGCCTGAAAAGTTTATTTTAATATTTTTAATGTTTCTGTTTCCTCTTGTGAAATCTAGTTCCTTGCTTGCTTTGATCATTTTCAGGACAAATATATGGCCAGTCTGTTACTGTTTTCTCTATTTTAAAATTTATAGTAGAGCATAGGCATAGTGGTGTAAAGCAGTATTTTGTATTGTAAAGCATTAGATATTACCCAGTGTTGCAAACCTAAAGAGGTTACCTTGTTTTGTGAAGCAATGGAAATTATCTTGCATTGTAATGCAGTAGAGGTTATCTTGAAATTTGACTGATAAAGGGGATGGCGACTGCAGTAAAACTCATGGTTTGGCAGTTAAAAACATACTGTTTCGCTATCTCCATCTCCTCCAGACTGAGCCTGATACAAGTAAACTTTTAGGGGAACCCCCATTGGTGGCCTACAGATGGAACAAGAACCTCAGGGACCTTTTAGTTCGAAGTCGCCTTAAGATAGATGATGCTTTTTATGGTACCAGACGTTGTGGACACCATAGATGCAACACTTGTCCATTTGTTGTCAAGGCTAGCCAGATCTCCTCCCCTAAGTCCACATTATCAGTTCAGGAGGGTTTCACCTGCACTTCACGCAATGTTATTTTATGCTATTATGTGCAAACGTTGTGTACATAGGGGAGGCCGGTTTATGCTAAGAAGATCGTTTTTGCCAGCATCTTAATGATATTTCTAAGAGGGCCTGGACATCTGTGGCTAAACATTTTTGCCTTAGCAACCACAGGAGGAAAACAGGACATTTCTGTTAGTGCGATCTGCTCTTATTCTGCTGATGTACGATCTCAGAGGGTACTAGAACAGCGCCTTATTTTCCAGGCTGGCTGCCTCTCCCAGTTGGAATTAACAATGTCTTCAGCTTTCTTGAACTTCTTTAATTTTTCACCCCCCCCTTTTTTTTCACTCTTCTTTCTTTCTCCTAGCTCCCCCTCCCTATCGCCACCTTCTCTTCTTCTCTGGCAACATATTGGTGTTTATAGGGTCTTGTCCTATTCACCAGTTTCACATTTTTTCCATGAGGTGTTTATGTTCTTCATTCATTATCTCTCCATTTCCCCTCCCCTCCCACCGACACCTTCTTCTCTAGCAGCTATCATGTTTCTATTGCCCCCCCTTTTCAACTGCCTGTTTTCCTCCTCTCCCTCTGCCTCTTCATTACGATTTCTCTATTGGCTTATCCTTTATGTGGCCCCACATGGTCTCTATGCCTCTTCTAGTGAACATGCATTTCTTTATTTCCTACTTCTGGAGGAGGCCATATTAAGATAAGTTCTTCGTTTAGTCATGTTTTTTGTCTTGTTTGTGTATGTAATCCTCGAAAAAAGCTCACGCAAAAATAACGGATGTTGTATGTTTTTCATTTATACATTCTCATACTTTCTATTTGTTGTTTTTTTCTCACTTTACTCACTCCCTCTGCCCTTTGTAAAACTACACCATACACCTCATCTACCTTTATTATCTTGAAATTTAACCTATTAATTGATTTTATGTTATGTCCTGTTTCATGTGATAGCATTAGCACGATTGGCTGCTCGAAGTGTGTACACAGCTACACGCAAAAATTTGTTGATTGATGACAAAACAAAAGTCATATGTCAAGGTTTCACAGGAAAGCAGGTAAGTGTTTTTATTGTTTACAGCAGTTTAACAGTTTTTAGTCATATATGGTTGGTAGATATCATAGACTGGGAGTCTACAGAATATACAGATTTTTTTTTAAAGAGGGGAAAGTGTCTCGTCAAGAAAGTATACTTGAAGAAGGTGGATGAATAACTATGGGCAAGATTTTTATGAAACATTTTAACAAGAAGTAATGAAATTTGCAATGAGCAGAGGAGATTTATGTCACGGTGTTGGTCCTCATTAACATGGATAAAATAATTTACCCAGTGAAAGAAAAGAAATAATCACTTGCTTACTCAGCTTTGCTTTTTTTTTTTTTTAAATCTTTTTCTTAAATAGAAAGTTACTTGACCCTGCCTGTTCTGTTTCAGGGTACATTTCACAGTCAACAAGCCATTGAGTATGGAACAAAATTAGTTGGTGGAGTTTCTCCAGCTAAGGCAGGACAGAAGCACCTTGGTTTACCAGTCTTTGCATCAGTGAAAGAGGTACTTATCATCACGTCATTGCTCAGAATTTGTGAGGAACATGTGTCTGGCCTTCATTTTCTTTTCTAGCAGTGCAGAGATGTTTCGCATTTCACATGGTCTCTTGCCAATGAAGTCAGTCTGGCAGATGAATAATCTCTCATGGATGTTTAAAATCTTTTCTTATTGCAGTTTACATCTGTCTCTTGGCCATTTTTTATTTTTTTAAAAATTAGCCATGAAGTATTTGTATTGCCATGCAATATGCCCTAATTAACTTAGTTTTCTGATTGCAACCTCCCTTCTGATCCAGAAAGTATGTTGAAAATATATTACAAATAAAAATCCCATGTTGTATTGTTGCATGTTAATGTTTTATTTCTGTAAATGCCAACTGTATTCTTTCACCAGGCAAGAGATGCCACAGGAGCCACAGCAACTGTTGTTTTCGTGCCCCCACCAGTTGCTGCTGCAGCTATCATAGAAGCAATTGATGCAGAGATCCCTCTTGTTGTGTGCATCACTGAAGGCATCCCTCAGCAGGACATGGTGAGGGTTAAACACAAGCTTGTTCGCCAAGGGAAAACTCGGCTTATAGGCCCCAACTGTCCCGGCATTATCAAGGTCAGAGAAGTGGTACAACAGAGTGAAACTATTACTACATTGTTCAGAAATACAATGTGATATTTTCCTTTTGTTTAATTTATGTTTATAAATTTATTGTTTGTATGAAACGAGATTATAGGGGCACATACATTCTTGTCTTGTCTCCTTGCTCATGTGCCTTTCAGTGTTGAGTGGGCAAATAGAATTCTTGATAGGGCACAGTAGTTTGTTTTGTGTAAGGGAATATTTGAGGTTTCTTTATTTCCTCCCTCCACCTCATGCATTGGGGCCCCCTCCATCTGCTTCCTACTATTCTTAGCATGAGTTTTTTTGTATGGTATCCTGTCTGGTTGTACAAGAATGCTAAATATAGTGATCTGGTATTAAATATGAATACAGACTTCAGAACATATGCTGTAAGAATGTCTTCCTCTTGCAAACCTATAGAAGACCTGGCTCTGGGATTTAGATCTGAAGTTGGAGCTTTGTTGCTGCTACAGAAGCCTAGAGCCTTCATCCTGGCAACTTGACTCCAGATTTAGCAAGAACCTAACACTTACAATGCAGATGAAGATGCTATTAACATAAATAGCAGAAATTAAAATGAAGGTGGCAGAGTTTCACAGGCCAAGTGTGATCATGAATTTCAAATAAGACACACACATCGAACTAGATTAGTGTTGTCTAAGGACATTCTTTTATTTTATCTGTTGCTGTATCTTTCTTTCATGGTAGCTGTTAAAGAATCATGTATTTTTTTCTGTTCACATTTTAGCCCGGGGCTTGTAAAATTGGAATTATGCCAGGACATATACATAAACCAGGAAAAATAGGTGAGTGCTGCTTTTTTAGTTATGCTCATACTTCATAATGAAAAAATGCTGCACTGGCAAAACAGGCATTGATTGGGTACCTGAGACCCAACTGGAAGATCTTGATTTTGCTGGTGACATAACTCTTATCAGTCACAGTGTGAAATCAATGCAAGTAAAAACAGATACCCTGTCTTCAATGGCTAGCAAAATAGGACTTGAAATTAACAAGGATAAAACAAAAATAATGAAACTTATCATCAACCACGAAGGACAAATATGCGTAGAAGGAACAGCTGTTGAAGAAGTAAACCATTTTGCATATCTCGGCAACTACATAGACCAAGATGGTGACACCAGAAAAGAAGTTAGAATTTAAATTGCAAAAGCAACATTGACCTTCAAGATTCTTGAGAACATATGGCATTCAAAAGTTATAAGCACAAAAACCAAGTTAAGATTATTCAATTCAAATGTTATATCCACCCTCATTTATGCATGTGAAAGTTGGAAAATAACTAAAGAAATTAGACTCTTTCAAAAACAAATGCCTAAGGAAAATACTCGACATAAAGTGGAATGGATTCAAGAACAATGCAGAGATAAGACAGATGAGCAGACAACAACCTGTCTCATGGGTGATCAGAAAAAGAAGATGGACATAAGTTGACCATGTGATGAGAAGAAACAATCAGAGGATCCCCAAACAGTCTGTCAAGAGGAACACAACAGGCCGAAGAAAAAGAGGTCGACTGCGTGAAACTCTAAAGAGGACATTGTTAAGAGAAGCCAGTTCTGTTACCACAACATCCCTTGATGAGATAGAAAAATCGCCGAAGCAGAAAATCTTGGCGAACTACCATGTGGGCCCTGTGTGATATTTAGAGGCACAGGAAAGATGTGAGGGTTTGATTTCTCCATAATGTATATGTTAAGAAATTAAGAAGTTTTTATTTACATTTTATACTTCATTTGCCATTCTTGTTTGTATCAATAAACGCTGGTTGGGCCATGTAGAAAGAATGGAAGAGAATGGATGAACGAAAATGATGTATGCACAGTTGATGAGGGAAACAAGACCAAGACAGAGATGGGAAGACAGCATAGAAGAGGATGCAAAAGAAATTGGCGTCACCAACTGGAGAGAGAAGAGTAAGAACAGAGAAGAACAGAGGCAAACTTTATCTGCAACAGTGAGCCTTAATGGCTCAGAAAGCTGAAGAAGTGTGTATCACTATAACTTCTATAAGCAGTAAATTTGTGAAAAATCATTCGTGGAAGAAATATTAAAATTGTGTCATTCTTTCTGTTATGTATCTCATGTACCGTGAAGTACTGTGAGTGGTGTAACTCTAGCCACATGTACTGTGAAGTACTTTGGGTAATGTAACTCCAGCCACCTTGTTAGCTCATGATATTAAATTAGTATTGATGCCCATATAGGTAACATTGGCCTGTCCTTCCATAGTGTCAGTTTTGTGCGCAGTTACTTGTTGACAGATTTCTCTGTATCTTTGAACTTCAGTTCTTTACAGCCCATGTTATGAAGATTCCGAAGCACAAACATTTAAGTTGGATGGGAAGTGGGTTGCAGTACCTTGTTTGAACCCAGGAAGCAGCCTTCTCAGCAGATTCTGTGTAGCTATAAATGCAACAGAAAATGGGAGGTGGGGGGGGGGTGTCCTCATTGAACTGACTAATGGGGTACACAGAGAAATATCAGTACCAGCAGGAAAGTTTTCCAGCAACTACAGAGCAGAGGCAAATGCTCTCAAAGCTTGCAGCAGAAGCTTTCATGAGAGAACAAAATGTCAAAGAAAACACATTTCTCACTAATGCAAGGTCAATAATAGAAGCACTAAAGAGTCACAGAAGTAAAGAAACCAATGACCTGTGAAAAGAAATACATCAGCTACACACATGGTTCAGAAGAGTAAAGCAGTGGATCACATCCCATTGTGGTATATGCAGAAGCCAAAAAGCAGACACCCTAGCAAAAGAAGGAGGTAAACTTCTACAAACACCAGCATATCATTTGAGAAGGCCAAAACGCTGATAAATCTCAGCTACAAGAACAAATGGCAGAAAAAGCACTCAGACCACCAAAGAAACAATGCCTTCTACTAGCTAAACAGAGAAAGTCATCATCCTGAGGCTATGTGTCGGGCACAACAAGCTAAGATCTCTACAACAAATTCAAGATAGGATCAACTGATGAACGTGCATGTGACACCAATAAGGTGACAACAGACCACATACTGCAGGAGTGCCTAATGTATGAACAACAGAGAAGACAAAAATGCCAAACTACTACACTAGTCCAGAACAAGCTGTATGGGGATGTCCATGTCCTCAAGATGACCACCAACTACATCACTAGTCAACGTCTGAAAATGTTTGAAAAAAAAGTCACCATGGAGGAAATAAGAGTCACAGCTGGTTAGCTATCATGAGATGTACTGCAGCATGACAAGGAAATTAGATCTTGGTTAAGTTCTTGTACACTGGGCTCATCAACTATATCATTCTTCTTGTGCAGTCATCTATACAGGGTTTCTCAGCCAGAACCATACTACACACCCACCTTGAAGAAGATTGTGCTATTTTTTTTTGGGGGGGGGGGGGCATGGGACAACAGACTAAAAAAAGTGATGAACCCCCTTTTTTTTTGTATTAATAGAGGGCCACAGAGGAAATTTTAATACAAATATGGGGGTAAGTGGGTAGAAAAAGGTTGAGAAGCCCTGATTTGTTCTCTTGTCAGAGTTCACTAGAAAATTTATTTTTAAGAACATTCATACCATCATCATGTCAGGTGATTATTGAGTGATTGCCACTTAGTATAATGTTTCTGTCTTCATCCATAGGAATTGTGTCTCGTTCTGGCACCTTAACATATGAGGCGGTGCATCAGACAACACAGGTTGGATTAGGGCAGTCATTATGTGTGGGTATTGGTGGTGACCCTTTCAATGGGACAAATTTTATTGACTGTCTGGAAGTTTTCCTAAATGACCCACAAACTGAAGGTAACATTGTTTTTTTAATTTGTTTCTTTACCTTAGTCTTTATATGTATGCTTACTTGGTAGATTTGTGAAAATAATTCATACATAATTGCTTAATTTTGACTTCTCTCAAATTTTTTGATCCCAAAATTTATAGGTTTTCTCTCTTTTTCTCTTGCGCCAGATAGTGAAATTAGCAAGAGTTTATTCAATTGTTCTAGAGCATCTTGGTCCATGGGCCACATCTGGCATCCAGTAACATATTTTTGTGGCAAGCAGCTGCTTTGATTAGTTTCTTTAAAAAAAAAAACCATATGATCTGCTGCAAATGTTAACAATATTGATTTTATATTGAATCTTTGAAAGCACCAGCAAGTGTGTACAGTTATTTCTTAGACTGAAATTGATCAAATTTAAGATTGAAGCTGAAGAATATATGTGTAAAAAAAAAAAAAACTTCAGAAAAAAAAACAACTTGAGAGTTGTGACAGTATCTCTTCCAGCAGATCTTGACCCTTCTATAAAAGCTGCTTAAGCTTGGGTTTAAAGCACTAACTTTATGCAACATTTTTACATTTTCTTTCAAGTAGTTTCTCTTTCTCTCTTCTTATAAATAATCTTTGTAAATTTAACATTTGTGTGATCCATCAGAAGATGGCAAAGAGTCTTTTGGCTCGTCAAAAGGGAAAGGTTGTCTAAGCTCATTCTAGAGTATGTGATTGAACATATTTTGCTTTGAAAAAAAAATACCTTTTTCTTTTTTTTTTTTTAATAAATGCATATTCTTTTATGTCTTAAACAGTGCCCACAATCACACAAACATTTTTGTAATCGAATAATACATAGCTACCATGTTTCTTCAGGAAGTAATGTGAAAAATACAAAAGTAAAAATCTAATTGAAAATGAAATTTATATAAGAATGTGGTGTTTAAAAATGTTAAATTTTTATCATAACTTTTATCCCTTTTTTTTTGGCTTTATTACAACAGGCATTGTTTTGATTGGTGAAATTGGAGGGCAAGCAGAGGAGAATGCATCCGAGTACTTGCAGCAGAACAACACAGTGAGGATAAAGGGTTTTGATGTTTTGTGTTTCACATCAGCAGTGATAGGGATCATTTGTCAGTGATAAGTTGTAATGTTTCACAATGTTTTATGAATGATTTATTAAGAGTACTTAAGTGGTAACATCTGAGTTGTGGACATCTTTGTTGTGCAGTAGTGATGTGCCAAAACATGATGGAGGTTTCAGTGTGCAGTAAGTTTAGAGTAGGGGTTATTAATCTTTTCATATGAACTGAACACCTCCAGTGGATTGCACACTATGTCATGGCATGCTGCCTTTGCTAAACCGTTGAAATCGTGGTTATCACCAGTTCTGTTGAGATACCATTATGACTTTTAAAATGTCAGTAGCATGGTTTTACTGTATACATGGGTAGGAAGAAACAAGAGCTGGACAACCAGACAAGGCCACTGGACTCTGACCTAAGGCAGAATCTTTGAGGCTGCTAGTAGGAGCAGGAGAACATTTTTGACTTCATTTGAGACTGGTCTTCTGGTTTAGCATGACAAAGAACTTAAGTGCTGAAGAAGAGGCTAGAAGATATCAAGTCCTGTACCACAACCATCTTATGCTACCCTTAAAAAGAGCATGGGCCCCCTGATTTAGAAAAATGCCTCTGGTCCATGAGCATACAAAATCCTCTGATCAGATCCTCAGTATTGTTTATGTTTCACAGCAGAATTGTTCAATATTTCCATTCATTTTAGCTCAGGTTCTCTAAGATTAACTTGCTGCGCTCAGTTTTCCTGCATTTATACACATCTGCCCAAATAAGCAGCTTTGGGGTGCATCAGAAGCTGGTGGCAAGACCATTGCCGTTACCTCTTGAGAGTAGCTAGCTGACCACAGTACTAACCTCTTACTTTAACAGAGGGAATTGTATGTGAAAAAACAGTTCGGTCAGAGAGCTTGTGTGTCGGTGAAAACAAGTTCAGAGAAAGTGTCTTAGTGCAGATGGTGCTTAATTTTAAAGTAGTTTATAGCAGGATTAATGTATAAATAGTGCTTTCAAGATTTAACATTTATGAATGTGGAGCTTGTTATTTCAAAGATCCCAATTTATTATTTGATTATTTTGTTATTTCAGTGGCAGTTTGTGATCAAATTCCATATTGAATCTCTGTGTGTTTACTAGGGACCCAAAGCAAAGCCAGTTGTGTCTTTTATTGCCGGGCTGACCGCACCTCCAGGTAGAAGGATGGGCCATGCTGGAGCAATTATTGCTGGAGGGAAAGGAGGTGCTGAGGAAAAGATTGCGGCTCTTAAAGCAGCAGGTGTTCATGTTACTATGTCCCCAGCAAAGTTAGGAGACACAATGCTAGAAGTAAGTTAACACAAGCTTCAGTCAGTATATGTGGAAGTATCTGACTATGATGGTACCTGTGATGTGCATGTGTAAAGATACATAATCACTGGCTGACATTGATCTTGAGCAGGAAGATTAGTTTTATTGATAAGGCGATTCATTAAATGAGGAAAAAAAAAAAGGAAATATTCATGTAGTTTTGTACCAGTTTATCAAAAATGGGAGGGAAATACAGTTGCAGATAATGGCCTGTAAAAGACAAGGCAACATCAGTAAAGAGTTTGGTATTACATTTCTTGTAAGATCGACAGCCACACTTAGTGTTCTAGATGATAAATATCCATGTGACACCTGGATACGTGTGTATACAGATGGATCTGCACATAATGCCATAAAGAATGGAGGGACAGAAGCACATATTGAATATCCAAACAACACCACTGACAAGATTTCCATACCCACTGGAAAATACTGCAACAACTATGATGCAGAAGTTAGGGCAATTATTGCTGCAGTTGAAAAACTATCAGACTCCAGAATTGATACGTGCCCCATAGTAATTCTCACAGATGCAAGATCAGTACTGGAAACTCTTCAGTGCAACAAACTACCAGACCTTAAGGATGCCTTGTCAAAAATTGGCTTACAACACGGAGTCACTTTGCAGTGGATTCCCTCCACTGTGGGATACCAGGCAATGAGAAAGCTGGCCAAAGAAGGCACTGAAATGGAGACACCAGACATACCAATCACCTATAATCAGAAGAAAAGCATGATAAAAACCTACAGGAAGCCACAAACACCACCACATGATGACTATCACATGCTAAACAGAAAGGAACAAGTCACATTTTCCGTCTCCGAACAGGACACAGCCGACTCCGAAGTCATATGTATACAAAGTTTAAGGTTGGTACTGCTAATCTATGTACATGTGCCCAGGTGCCCCAAACTGTGGAACATATCCTCCAGAACTGCACCAACTATGAGACACTGAGAAATAATTACTGGCCCAGTGAAACCACTAAAGAAGATAAGCTCTATGGTTCCATACATGAATTACAAAAAAACAGTGAAATTTGTCCAAGAGACAGGACTGCAGATATAGACAGACAATGCGAACGAAGAAGAAGAAGGTATTACATTCAGATGATGTCAGACATACATTGTAATTGTGAGATCTTTTGTGTAATGGCCAGCTTGATTTAGCTGCTGCCAGCCCCAGTAGTGGAGGCCTGGAAACAGAGACATTAAGTTGGATGAGGAGTGGGGTCATTTGACCTGGGTTTGACCACAGGGACAGTTTGCTTGGTAGATTCCATGCACTCTGGGGAAAATTTCAAGCTCAGTCATGTCAGTCAGGCTGCTGTGGCACAACAGCCTTTTTCTAGGAGAAACGCAAATAAGTATAATAGGGTCTTGTCCAGCTTTGTCTGCATTCATTATTCTCCAAATGCATATTGTAGCAGAGATGTCAGTGTTCATTATTGCTCCATATACATATTGTAGCAGAGGTATCATTATTCATTATTGGTCCAAATACATATTGTAGTAGAGATATCACTATTCATTATTGCTCCAAATGCATATTGTTTCTGCATTCATTGTTGTTTAAATGCATAATGTAGCAGTGATGTCTGCTTTTGTTATTGCTCCAATGCATATTATAGCAATGACATCAGCATTCATTATTGTTCCAGTACATATTAAAGCAGTAATGTCTGCATATATCTTGTATCACTGCTAATTAATAATGGTGATGCAATGAGGCCCCCATGTGGTACCCGGGATCTGCAAAGAATAGGACCACTGTACCCTACCATGCATGATCGTAAAAGGCGACTAAGGAGGGTTCGGAATAGGGCCAGCAACCCTATCTGGTAAAAAAAAAACTATCAGACTGCTACAGAAACAGAAGGAAGGGAAAAAACAAATGCAGGTGGAAGGAGAAATGCTTATCAGGAAACTGAGCCCATGAAGGTTGTGGATGAAAGTCAGCCACTGGAAGTCCCCAGCCTGACTGCAGACCTCCTGGAACCTAAACACAAGATGCAAATAGGCAGCTGGAATGTAAGAACACTTGATCAGACTGGAAAACTAGCACAAACCATCAAGGAAATGTACAAACTAGACATACTGGAATACAAGAAGCAAGATGGACAGGACAAGGCAGAAGGAAATTAACAACACAGCACACAGAAGATACAATAATATGGTCAGGTAAAGAAGATCGTCATGAAGGAGTAGCAGCATTGATTATAACAAAAGAAGCATCAAGAGCAGTGCTGAAATGGACCCCTATAAATGAGAGATTATTATATGCACGCTTCAACTCAAGATTCATGAAGACCAACAGAAGCAGCTGAAGAGGAATTAAAAGAAGATTTTTACAACAGCCTCCAAGCCACAGTAGAAACAATACCAAGCATGATATGCTACTCATCTTGGGCGACTTCAATGCAAAAGTAGGTGAGGGGAATGAATATAGAAGAAGAATCATGGGAAGAGAAGGAATCGGAGAAATAAATGAAAATGGAGAAAGACTGCAGTTTCTGTGAAGAAAACATGATGACCATCGGAGGGACAATTTTCCAACATAAAAACATCCATAAAGTGACTTGGAGGTCCCCAGATAAAACCACAGAAAACCAAATTGATCACATGCTAATAAACAACAAGTGGAAATGGTCGCTACAAAATGTGAGAGCAAAGAAAGGAGCAGATGTAGGAAGTGATCACAACCTTCTGGTAGCAAAAATAAAACTAAAATTAAGGAAAGCCAAAATCAGAGAACACAGAAAGATATATTTTGATACAGGAAACTGAAAGACCAGCAAATAAGGAATGAATTCTCAGTAGTACTTAAGAACCGCTTCAGTGTCCTACAAGACGAAGCAGAATTGTCCATACTAGAGTTCAGTAAAACACTGCAGGAAAAGCAAAAAAGGTACTGGGATATCGGAAACAGAGAAAAGAGGAATGGATAAGCAAGACCACATGGGAAAAGACAGAGCAAAGAAAAGAAATCAAGAAAAAAATTACTGAACACCAAATCACAAAGACTAAAAGATCAAGTTTTAAGTAATTATGCACAAAAAGACAAAAAAGTGAAGGAATCATGCCGTCAAGATAAACGTAAATACTATGACAACTTAGCAGAAGCAGCAGAGAAAGCAGCATATGCAAATGACATGAAAATCATATACAGAATCACAAAACAGATGACAGGTAACTTCAGCACAAGATGTGAGAGTGCAATAAGGACACATAAGGGACAATTGGTCAGTGGAGAAAGAAAAAATTGAAAGATGGAGGGAACACTTTAACACCCTACTAAACAGAACACAAGCAGCACAAACAATAGACATACCTGGAGCAAAAATGGAACTAAACAGCAATACAGGACCAATAACAATAAGTGAAGTAAAGGAGGCAATAAAGAAGCTAAAATTAGACAGGGCACCAGGTAAAGATGAAGTGACTGCTGAGATGTTGAAAACAGAAGAAACAGAAACACCAAAACAACTTTGCTGGATATTACAACAAATTTGGTATGTAGAAAAAGCCCCAGAGGAGTGGAAAACTGGCCTTATACTAAAACTACCAAAGAAGGGTGACCTCACAGATTGCAGGAACTGGAGAGGCATTACCCTACTGCCACTCACCAGTAAAGTATTTTGCAGAATAATCATCAATAGAACTGTACCAGCACTTGAGGGAAAACTTCGGAAAGAGCAGGCAGGATGTAGGAAAGGAGATCATGCATAGACAACATGTTTGTACTTAGACAAATATTAGAACAGACAAATGAGTGGCATAGCACAACATATGCATTGTTTATAGATTTTGAGAAAGCCTTTGACAGTGTCAACAGAGATGAACTGTAGAAAATCCTAAGATGGCATGGCCTCCCCCATAAAATAGTGAATGTAATCAAAGCCTATACGAGGGATTTCAGTGCAAAGTGATCTGTGGAGAACATACCTCCAGCAGCTTTAGGGTACAAACAGGAGTGAAACAGGGATGTGTACTATCACCAACATTATTTATCCTGACAGTAGACTGGTTAGTGAAGGAGGCAACATCAGACAAACGCAGAGGATTACAATGGACCCTTGACACAGCGCTGGACGACCTTGACTTTGCGGACGACATTTGTCTACTATCAAGCAGCCACAAAGATATGCAAGATAAAATAAACATTCTAACTCAGAATGCAAACAACATGGGACAAAAGATCAACATAGGAAAGACAAAGTTAATGAAGCAAAGTGTGAACAACAGAAATGTACTCAGAGTAGATAGCAAGTTAGTGGAGGAGGTCAACAAATTTGTATATCTTGGCAGTAGAGTAGTAGAAAAAGGAGACAGCACAGAGGACATCAACAGCAGACTTACTAGAGCAAACCAGGCTTTTGCAATGCTGCAGACTATATAGGGATCTAAAAAAACTAAGCATGAATACGAAAATCAGGATATTTAAGAGTAATGTTCTAAGTGCTACTCTATGAAAGTGAATGCTGGAAAATCACTAAAACCATAGAAAACAAGTTGAATTCTTTCCAGACTAAATGTTTACGAAGAATTAGAAAAATAATTTTGGCCAAACACCATAAGAAATAACATCTTGGCAAAAATGCAGATGAAGCCACTGCAAGTAATTATTGAGGAAAGACACTGGCGATGGTTGGGACACTTGCGCCGAACGACTGACAACTCACTATCAAAAACAGCACTAAGATGGACTCCACAGTGGAACAGAAGTAAGGGTAGACTAAAAGAGACATGGAAAAAGAACAACAGAGAGGATGTTGAGCAATTGAGGGCTTACCTGGGCAAGAGCAGAAAAAAAGGCAAAGGACAGGCATTTGTGGAAGCCCCATGTGCCCTGGGCACTTAAGGTTCAGAGAGAGAGAGATACAATGAGGGAAATTAAAAAGAGGACTTCTGTCGCTCTTCAGAAAGTAAAACAACTAAAGAAGCTGTGGAGAAGAACAGACAGAACTACACAAATTTTTAAGGGCATGCATCTTTCCCACTGCAACATATGCCTGTGAGACCTGGACACTTAACAGAAGAGCTGAGAAACACATAAATGCCTTTGAATGTAAATACCACAGAAGAGTTCTTCAAATATCATGGATACAAAAAAGAACAAATATATCCATACTACAGGAACTTAATATTGAAGAAGGCTGGCTAGTAAAGAGGATTAAACAGAGAAAACTTAATTATTTTGGATACATTAAATGTCATGATAGTCTAGAGAAGACCATCTTGGAAGGGTACATAATGGGAAAAAGAAAGAGAGGAAGACCAAGGCAAAGATGGCTGCAGGACATCATTGATAATCTGCAAATGGATGCATCAGCAGCAGGGCATCTTGCTTACAATCGAGAGGTCTACAGGAGAGCTGTTAAGGAGGCAAAGTTCCTCAAAGGACTGACTGAGTGAATGTCTGCATTCATTATTGCTCCTAATACATATTGTAACAATGATGGCTGCATTCATCAGTGTTCCTAACACATTGTAGCAACAATGTCTGCAGTCATCATTGTTCCTGACACATCATTTAGCTAAGATAAACCATCTTTGTGAACATCCCTAGCACCAACATCACTGGAAGGTTTTAAGATGCTCACTATTTTGTTGATAATTCTATCTCCACAGGCTATGAAAAAGAGTGGCAGGTCTTAGCTCAGTGCAGTCTCCCTCCACACAGCATAGATACAATTAACACTTAATATCTTTTGTTTTTTTGTTTTTTTTTTGTGCTGGCCTTATTGTATGGGAAGTGATTACAGTGTTGATTATAAGGAACTGTGTAGATTCATTGTTCAGTGCATTGTGATAACTGAAAACATATATACCAGAAGGTTATTAGTGCATCCATTGGAAGAGTATTGTTTACAATTATGAGTTTGAAATGGGAGTGTGGTGTGCATGTCTGTATGTGTTTGATGTTTTATCATAAAACTTGACGATAGTTGTTTTACTATTCATTGAAGGAAACTACAGTAAAGAAAAAAAAAAGAATGTCAGTTGAATTGGAGGTACATTTTAATGGGATTTTTTTTTTAAAGAATCCATATTTTCCAGTCTCTTATGTGAACGGCTTGGGAGGAATTTATCCCAAATAGGTAGGAAAATGGGACTTGATACAGGAATCTATGGCAAACTCCATCTCATCCAGATGTCTCTTATAGATGCCATGATCTTAATATGTCATGTTTATGTTATATCCATTATGTTTTTTTTTCTTGTACAAACACTGTAGGCCATTCAGAGGATACAAATTTCAGATGGCTGATGTGTGTGAGACATACGGGAAGAATATAGAAAACAAAAAACATTAGGGAAATGTATGAGAACACCAAGAAGCAATAGATTTTAGAGGTGGCCATGATAAAGATATAAAAGAAAGAATGTGGTAACATCTGCTTCATGATGCACAAGAGGTGGTGGAGAAAGAGAAATGTCTTTTGAGCCCCAACTGGATGTACTTTGGGATGTTTTGTTAAATAGACCTTGTGTTGTTAGACAATTCATGTCAGTGAGTATGTTTTGTGTTTGTGTGTAGTGGGTGATTTATGTTTCAACACAAATCTCATTTTACCCAGTGTGAAATTTATCATTTCAGCAGTAAACTTTATTTAGTACCTCCTATTTTTTTTTTTTTTTAAATTTTATGAAAATCATGTTATATGTGAATAGGTTTTGTGAATAGCAGCGATAAGACTTCCAGAGTACATTTTTTGTGGAGTAGAAACAAGACAGTTTGTGGAACATCATCACAGAAGGAATGCGAAGACTAGAGTTCTGTTGATGATGACCACAAAAATGAAAATTATGTTGGTATTAGCCTGAGCAAAAAAAGTTGAAAATTTTGTTGGGGTTTCAACAGCAATGTTAAAAATTCTATTGGTGTTGGACACAAAAATGAAAATTCTGTTGGTGTTTTGCAAAAAAAAAAAAAGAAAAAAAAGATGAAAATCCTATTGGTGTTTGGACAACAAAGATGAAAATTCAACTGGTGATTGGCAGCAAAGATAAAAATTCTGTTGGTGTTGGACAACAAAGATGGAATTCAGTTTGACTAACTAGCAGCCATAATTTAAAACACGTCATGTTTTTGATTAGAAGATTAGCCAGTGTTGCATAATGTATTAAACGGTAATAAAATCAGACCTATTCAGTCAGCCAGTCATTTGTGTGTCCCTTGCAGAACTGTGCCTCCCTAACAGCTCTCCTGTAGGCCTCTTGGTTGTAAGCAAGATGCCCTGCTGTTGATGCATCCATTTGCAGATTATCAGTGATGTCTTGCAGCCATCTTCACTTTGGTCTTCCTCTCTTTCTTTTTACCATATGTACCATTCTTCTCTAAATTATAATGACATTTAATATGTCCAAAATATTTAAGTTTTCTCTGTTTAATCCTCTTTACTAGCCAGTCTTCTTCAATATTAAATTCTTTAGTATGGATATATTTGTTCTTTTTTTTTTTTGTGTCCACGATATTTGAAGAACTCTTCTTTAGCATTTACATTCAAAGGCATATATGTGTTTCTCAGCTGTTTTGTTAAGTGTCCAGGTCTCGCAGGCATATGTTGCAATGGGAAAGATGTATACCCTTAAAAATCTCATTTGTGTAATTCTGTCTGTTCCTCTCCACAGCTTCTTTAGTTGTTTTACTTTCTGAAGAGCGATAGATGTCCTTTTAAGTCTTGTCAGACCTGTTAGGGACATTAATTGGTAACCGTTTAGAAACTTTTGATATGGATAAAGATCTTGTGCTGGTATTTTTTTTTGTTTTCAGAACTAACTTACATATGACTGAGTTTAGTTACTTAATTTCCAAATGTGCACTGTACTATAAAGTTACAACTTTTATGAGTGGCGAACGATTAAACGTAGTATTTTATTTACTTGTAATATATTGTGCTTGTGTATAGTTGTTGGTTTTCTCATTTCTGGCAGCATAATCTTAGGGGTTTTTCTTTTCTTTGTTTAATTCAAAATTTTCATTTATGTTAAACTCAGGCTGAAATATGTGGCAGAATTTCAGATTTTTAAAATTGATTTATTTTGTTTTTTAAGAGAGAATCTTAAATGTCAGAAAAAAAACGAATGTCCCCCTATTGCCTGAAAATATCACACGTAAATGAACATCTATGTGGCTTTGGTATCCAGACACCTGAACATATCCTGCAAATCTGTCCAGCCCACAAACCTCCAAGCACGGGTCTGGCCAGAAGGGGAGGAACTGGAAGAAAAGCTATGGGGCTCCCACAGGCTTGTAGAAGATGCAGATTTTGCGTGGCCAGCCTTCCTTGAACACTGAAGAAGAATGAACATGTCATATACAAAATCAGTGAAACTGGGCAAGCTACAGGTCTAACATTAGTGGATATTCATGATGGGCGGAGAAGCAAAAATAAGGTAACTCACTCACAGAGCCTGGTAGGTAGGTAAAATTCCTGCTTCCACGCCATTAAGTTTAGCATATTGGGGAATATATGCACAGAACCTGAGTCAGTCAAGATAGCCACTTTTGGTTGTTGATGATAAGTGTTTTTTTGTTTTTTTTTCATTCAAATGAGTGATTTTATCACCAGTAGTTCACATGTGTTTGAAAACATTTTTTTTTAAAAGTTATCCGGTCCATATATAAATATGAATAAAAAATGAAAATATGGTTTTATAAAAAACCATATTTTCATTTTTTAAAAAACCCATCACTTTTACGGGTTACAAGCTATAATATATAAACGAGTTGTTTATGCTGTTCCCAGCTAGTGTCCAATTATTGATTAAAGAAGCAGCTGTCTTTCTCTATACCGAAGAGCCTACGCCAGACTTTGCAAATGTCCGCTCGTGTAAATCTCTCGTGTTATTGTGGTTGTTTCCCTTGGACCTTTCATGGCATGATAAATTAAGGACACAGCGTATAATGCAGTTGGCGTTTACGTACTTGTGCTCAGAAAACAGGATTTGAGTCCCCATAGAATGAGATGTTTTAGTTTCAAATTCTACGTTTTGTGATATTACCTGTCAAGTGTCTTCTGGCGTACAGTTTCACTGAGTTACTTCAAAAGTCTTGTCTTCATTTTGTTTTGAAATTTTTTTTCGTAAACACTAATTTGCTCTGATTATTTTTTTTGCTCAAGGAGGCTCAATTGCCTTTTGTCCTTATGTTTGTTTTTTTAGTTTGTACAATAGCGAAACTCAAACAAAAGCTACCTTTTTTTTCCCCTCCTGTCAGATTTGCTTATTTATTGAAAGTGTTCCATAAACTAATAGTAATTTAGAGTCAGACAACAAGGGGAACTTGAAACTATAAAGTAACAGTAGTTTAGAGTTGGACAACAATAGAAAGTTACCATAAACTAATAATAATTTAGAGTTGGACAACAACAGGAAGTTGCCATATACTAATAGTAATTTAGAGTGGAACAAGAGGAAATTGAAACCATAAACTTATAGTAATTTGGAGTTGTATAGCAAGCTGAACTTAAAAATACAAAATAAAGAGTAATTTAGAGTGGAATAAGGGGAAACATATGGCATTCAGAAGTTATAAGCACAAAAACCAAGTTAAGATTCAAATGTAATATCCACCCTCATTTATGCATGTGAAAGCTGGAAAACAACTAAAGAAATAGACAAGGACTTAGACTCTTTCAAAAACAAATGCTTTAGGAAAATAATCTGTATAAAGTGGAACGAATTCAAGAATATCGCAGAGATAAGACAGATGAGCAGACAACAAACTGTCTCATGGGTGATTAGAAAAAGACGATTGACATAAGTTGGTCATGTGATGAGAAGAAACAATTAGAGGATCCCCAAACAAGCTATCAAATGGAACATAGCAGGACGAAGAAAAAGAGGTTGACCATGTGAAACTCTAAAAAGGACATTGTTAAGAGAGGCCAGTTCAGTGAGCATAACATCCCTTGATAAGATTGAAAAACTCGTCAAAGGCAGAAAATCTTGGCGAACTATCATGCAGGCTCTATGTGACGTTTAGCGGCTTGGGAAGGATGTAAGATGTAAGAGGAAATTTAAACCATAAACTGAGAGTAATTCAGAGTGGGATAAGAGAAAGTTGAAACCATAACCTGCAAGTAATTTAGGTGCAACAGCAGAAAGTTGAGATGTAAACCAATAGTAATTTAGAGTGGGACACCAAGAGGGAGTTGATGTAACATAGTGCCTTGTATATTAGGATAGTATTATTATTAATGTTATTATTATTATTATTACTATTACCATTCTGTTGTAGTTATGATTATTATAAATAAGCAGAAAAGAAACGATGGAAAATTTGAGAACTGGTGGGAGAGGAACACTCCTGTGGTATTAGTAGTACTGTGATAGAATTAAGTAGATACTTAGAAATACTAGACATAATGAAGCTGAAGGAAAGGCTGATTAAAGAGATACACCTAAATTATAATAGTCATGACATGGCTAAACTGGTTAATCAACAATATGGAGACAGACACTGTGTAGACAGATATCCCCTACAGGTATCGCATTTACCAGATACTGGACAAGAAGAGTTTACCCACGCCAGAAAACTGAATAGACGGATTTGACGCAACAGACTTACTGACAGGTGAGGCATATTTGCTAATCTTAGGATGCCGTTCACACACATGAATAGTCCAGCAGTGTGACCAAAGGGAGTGGACCAACTTATCCTAAAGTCTAATCAATATGTGACCAACCAGCTGACCAACAGAACAATCTAGAGATATGTCCAGTTGGTCAACTGACTTCGATATATAAGCCAGGCATGTGGTTTTAAAAAGACAGAAAAAAGAAAGAGAAGACAGACTGACAGAAAAGAAGAATAGAAAAATAGATAGGCAGGCAACGATAGATAGAACAGAGGAACAAGTTGAGCAAATAGATATTCAGGAAATAGAGAAGTAGTTTAGAACCAGAAGTAGTTTATGACAGACAGAAGATAACATATCAAGATGAAAAGTGATTATTAGCACTACATGAGAAATGCAGATTTGGTATCTTTGGAACTCTCTAAAATGCTTTCAGGGATGTCTCAGTGTGATACTTGTGAATTTAGTTTGATGAGTATTAAAAACGAATTATAATTTGATTCAAGAACGAACCATCTGAATTTTATAGTGGCTGTGTGTGTTAAGATTTCAGTCTTGTGGTGAACCATATAATATCACATGTAGTGACATTCTGAAATGTCTAAGTGAACAAAAAGAAGTAGTAGTAATACATTCACAAATAAAAAGTGACAGTGGAGAAAGACATAGTCGTCGCGGCCACAACGTGGTAACAAGTGCTGTAAGAAAGTGGCTTGGCTGTCGTGGTTACAACGTGTTAACAGAGCTGTAAGAAAGTGCCTTAGTTGTCGCGTTCACAACGTGTTAACAATGCTGTAAGAAAGTGGCTTGGCTGTCGTGGTTACAACGTGTTAACAGTGCTGTAAGAAAGTGCCTTAGTTGTCGCGTTCACGTGTTAACAGTGCTGTAAGAAAGTGGCTTGGCTGTCGTGGTCACAATGTATTAACAGTGCTGTAAGAAAGTGCCTTAGTTCTCGTGGTCACAATGTATTAACAGTGCTGTAAGAAAGTGCTTTAGTTGTCGCGGTCACAACGTGTTAACAGTGCTGTAAGAAAGTGCTTTAGTTGTCGCGGTCACAGCCTAAAATAGAAATGAGAGAAAGGCAGCCTAACGATCATATGAAAGAACTATAAGGACTACAGTAAATTCAACGCAGAACACTTCGTCATCGGTATTATAACACTGAGACCATAAACTAATAATAATTTAGAATAGCACAACAAGGGGAAGGTAGGAGTTATATAACTAGCCGGTCACTGGTGAAGTGAAAGGGAAAAAAAAATTGAGAGAGAAATGTGCGAATGAGCTGACAAAAAATGGTACATAAAAGGAAAACCAGGAGACTTAAATATTCATTTCCTCCCCATCTCTCCTTTTAAAAAAAATCCTTACGAAAGCATTATGCCGAAATACTGAGTTGTTATTTGTCACTGTGCCGTCTCCCTCCCTCCCCCGCATTATTATTATTTGTAGATTAGTGAAGGGTGATTTTAGAAGAGAATGATCGTACAGCAGTGATTTCCCTTTGCTTTCTGCTCGGTTTGTACACTAGCCTTTGTGTAAAGAGACTGACCTACAAGGTAGCAGGGTACCGTGTTTTGGTCTGCTGCTGTTTAGTCAGCTATTCACAGCTGACCTCTGTCTAGAGGCCGTTCCGCCATCCGCCAGCCTGTGTAAGGACAGGGGACATCTAGGACCGCACACTGAGTAGCATGGTCGCCAACGCCACACACAATATAATAATAATAATGATAATAATAGTAATAATGTTATTGCCTGAGCCGCTTCTTTTCTTTGTATTTTCACAAAACCCAACCTTACATGTCCGAACAATTCAGTTCGTTTAGAAATATCAAATACAACACTGAAAGCATGATCAGCAACACATGTCGGCGGGGCGCTGAATGAGTGAACTAACACCAGAACTAGGGGGTCACGGTTTTGCCACAGTATAACCCGACACTTGTGACCCACCACAGTCTCATAATGAACAGGAGCAAGTGCTGTTATATTGCTATGACACAAGAAGAATTGAGTCAGATTTGTACGCATGAATAGCTGCATCGATCAGCAGCCCGCATCGTCCAGTTCATGCTTGGCCGCCCTTGGTTGCGCTTTCCCTGCATTTTGAGGTCGATGGAATGAAAAGGAAAAAAAATATTACTGACAAGTTTACAGCGGAGTCTTTGAACATTTGCGAGTACAGACTTTTGCATTTTGTTCAGAAATGGTACAATAACTTGTAGATAGAATAAAAAAGGTACTTTCTCCCATTTAAAAAAACCCAAAGATTGCAGTTAAAAACAAAACTTCCAACAAAAAAACATTTAAGGGTTTTATTCATTTAATTGGATGCATCACCGCCAGGGCATCTTGCTTACAATCGAGAGGCATACAAGAGGGCTGTTAGGGAGGCAAAGTTCCGCAAGGGACATGCAAATGACTGACTGACTGTCATTTATAAAAGATAATGAATGGACATAATAAAGCTTCATCATTATCATTAGTCCTCTGTGGAGCATAAGGCATAAAAAGGCTCTTAGTCAGTCTTTTGATCAAATACCTTGGAGCAGTAATAACTTCAGATGGGAAATGCAGAACAGAAGTTAGGAACAGAACAGGCCAAGCAAAGACTGCATTTCAGAGAATTAGAAACATATTATCCAACACATCCTTATGTTAGAAAACGAGCCCTAAAATGCTATATTGAACCTATCTTGTTATATGGAAGTGAATCATGGATAATAGGCAGGTCTGCACAAAAATCAGTGGAAGCAGCAGAAATGTTGTTTATTAGAAGAATGTTGCGAATTCTCTGGACAGCAAAAATAACTAATGAAGAATGTATGAGAAGAGATGGAGAGACAAAAAATCTTGTGAAAAAAAATAAGAGAGAGACAATGTACTTCCGTAGGACATGCAATGAGAAGAGGGGGCATTGAAAATATTACAACAACAGGAAAAATAGAAGGAAGAAGATCAAGAGGAAGACCAAGAGAAATTATACTGGACAGTTTGACGGGATGGTGTGAGAGGAGATCACCAACTGAGTTGATGGCCTGCATGAAGGATCATGTACTCTGGAGAAGCATAATACCCAACGCCAGTCGGCATGGCACCTGATGATGCCCTGTTTTGAGCAAGTCATATTTATTTATTTATTTGTTCTAAATCATAATGAAAATTAAAAGAGGATAAGATTTCATGCACACATTTGTCCATATTATAGTTAAGGATGCTCATAGAAGTAATAAAGTGAACATTTCCATATAGAAATTTGGATATTCAAGAGAAATTGCGATATTTTATGACGAAGATCTGGAAAACAGGAAACATCGGCACAGGATAAATGAAGTAATTATGAAAGTAACAATAGATCAAAAGTTGCCTTGCAATTAAAAGTCTAAATAAGTTCACTTTCCTGATCTGTGATCATGAAAATGATGACATCTAAAGTTAAACAGGAAAAAACGTCTGTTCATACTCTCTTTAAACTGTCTTGGAGGCTTCAAATGGTGACAGTGAAGCCATAATGGCAAACTGTATGCGACTTCTTCAAGTGAAAGTTTCTGGAAAATCACTGGAAATGAGCAAAATGTCGCTCACTTAGTACATTGTTGTTGCGTGGATCACAGTTTGAGAACCGTCATCCAGTGGAATTCTACTTGTAGGGGAGATAACTAAGTGGAGTGACTGAGAATTAACGCTCAGACTACAGCAATAGGGCATTATCGTGAACTTTGCGTGTGGACAAGCAAGCAGAAATCAAGTCTCCAGGAAGGAGCCATCGTTTGCTTTCCGATCACAGAACTGCTCAAGGGAGACAAGAAACTTGAATCGTAGTTGACAAATTTGTCCTGATGGCTGGCGCTTTTATCTATGAGTGTCTTCTGTGCCAGTTTAAATACGAGCACGTGTGTTACAGCCATTTCTGTTGGTTGAATTTATAAATTTTGTTTTTCATTGTATATTGTCTGGGGACCAGTTAGCTCAGTGGTTAGAGCACTCTTCTAGCAACCTAGTGTTTGAATCCCTGACGGCTCCGGGGTTCACACAGCCTCGAAAAAAATGGTTACCAGAGAAATCTGGTGAGTACCACATCACACTTTCATGTGCCGAAGGTAATGGAAAATGTGGGCCTAACACCGTATTCCTCAATATGCCTTAATGGCGTGGAAACAGGAATTTTACCGTTACATATTGTATATTGTCATCTACCATTGTTGTACAGTATTTCAGAGTATTATAGTGGCAGTTGTCATCTAACCTTCTTGAAGAACTTATATCAATTCCTGTGAGTTTTGCCAAGCAAAACTTACTTAGCAGTTCCTCTCGTGGCTGACTCCACTAATGCTAAATGTACATAACTGGTCTCAGTAACAGCAAGCAATTTTTATGTTGTGAGGTTCAGTTTCCTTGCGCTTGTATCTTCTAACTTCAAGTTTGGTCCTCATTTCCTTCTCAGATAATGATGCGCTGTTGTTCTCCACGTAACTCGGCATAACACAAGTTCTTCCAAGGCCTTGTCGCTAATAGACTCATTAATGACTGTCTGTCTGTCTGTCTGCCTGCCTGCCTGTCTGTCTGTCTGTCTCAGTTTAGGTCTACCATGTGTCCTTCCGCCTGCCATAATGTCACCAGACAAAGCCTGCCTGGGTATGCGATTGCCATCCATTCTTGTTACATGTTCCAGCCATCTCACTCTTCTGCTGCTTTAGCATTGCCATCAGTAATTTAGCATTGCCATCAGTAATGGAAGCTTAGCACGCTGTCATTGATGGAAGCTTAGCACGTTGTATATGGTTACTTTATTTGCCAGTTGATGTTCACTTTTCTGTCAGTTCAGCGAAGATGGAAACTTAAGTTATTTTCTCATGCTTTCCTTATGATGTCCACCTTTTAGGTCCATATAAGAGAGTGCTAAGCATGAAGGTCTGATAAATCTTAACCTTTGTCTTCACTGTTAACTTTCTGTTGTTCAATGCCCTTTTCCTTAGTTTACCAAAAGTTGTAGCTAGTTTTCCTTCTCGTGTATTGGTTTCTTCTTCATCTAGGGAGAAGGCGGAAGTAATTGTAGATCCAAGAAAGCTGAACCCGTCCATTATGAAGCGACTATGGGAAGTATGACGTCATAGGCTAGGTAGGGCGAAAGAGAGAAAATCAAGGCGGCCAAGATGATTTTGCGTAGGCTGGACATGCTGAGGCCAGACCTCTGATATAAGGTATTTATCATCGAATTCTCGAGAAGGTTAGTGAAAGCAAGTGCTGAAGATTGTTAAGCTAAATACGATTGACCAGCTTGACACTCATATCGGCGGGAAGACACCTACAACATGTTTAGCTGGAACAAAGATGGCGACAGGCAGTCCAAGATAGGACCAGTCGCAGTGAACAGTCAGTCGGAACCTTTTTTTTTTTCAGTCGGGAGTGTTAGTTTTAACATGGGAGGTCTGTATCTTACACATTTTCATTTAGTGACTATCGAAGGGAATCAAGATTATTTGCTGAGTGAGTTTGGCTGATTAAGAGAACCTGCGAAGATTTGGGAGAAATGGACATTCACTTGAATATTTTGTGTTCTATACTGGAGTGAAATGAACTGATTGATATTTGAATGAGGAGTCAGTTTTTTTTTTCCAAACTACATATGTACACTGTTTGGGATCCTTCCTACACAAGCATTTGTTTTTTGAGTCCGCTTCTGGTCGTAAAGAAAACCACTTTAATCCATTTCTCGTCCAGAGCTGCATTTGTTGTTGTTGTTGTTTTCCAACATCAGCACAATGTTTGCTGCAAAAATACAAAGAGTTCTGAAGCTACAGGGAAATCACTAATAAGAACTTTTGTTTTAATGAATGTCAAGTCTGTCTGTCGGAGACATGTGTTGTGCTAGCAAGTTAACATGAGTGTTCGTTGTTGTTTTTCAAATAAAACCATTTCTAAAATGGTCTCCTTTCTCTGTTTTATTGAACACTTCTGTTGTGGCAAGCACTAGAAAAGTACTTTTAATTTACCGTATATGTGCATGTCAGTTTTGTCTTCAGTTATTTTTGTATTCCGTTTCGTAGTATTATTACTTTCAATAACTGGTGCTGAATGCTAACTATATTATAATGTAGATCTTCAAGTACGAGGAATGTTTACTGCGACCTTTCCCTCTAGTCTTAGACTTAGGCTCAAAACCTCCGAGAGAAACCTTGTAAGCCGGTACACTCCTCCCTCCCCCACCCCTACCTTTCATCAGTTTTCATTCAACACACCCCCATCCTGAAACCTCTCAGGACCACCCTTGAAACAATGACAACTCTCCGGGCCAAATTTGATACAGGTACAACCCTCCGGGCCACCCCTGAAACAGGGACAACCCCCGGGGCCCCAAAATGATGCCCCGACTGGACTTCCATCTCTTAGGACCTGCTTAAGGTGTAGGATCAAATCCCGCCCGTCGCTTCGTCAAGGTTTTTGCACGGTACTACACAGCGCTTTCTCCGCAGGATTAAAGCACCTACAGACTTGTGCAGCGTACAGTGATGATAATCTTAAATAAAGACAACAATTTAGATCGCCCGGAAAACTAAGCTGGACAGGGTCGTTTGTGTCCAGAGCACTTGCTGCACTTTTCAGGTTTCAGGAAGAAAATATTGTTCTACTTTCTTTACCTGCCATGCCAAATTCTTCAGACTTTGAAATGAAAGTGAAATGCTTGGGATAAAACTGAAAGAATAACGTAGAAGGATGTACTGGCCCCACGTGACCAGGACTTCAATATAAGGTTTATGTCAAGTTTATGTATCCAGGTCCGAAATTAGCGGAGAGAAGGCAGAGCCGGGGCCCCAGGCTGTTGAGGGGGCCTACTTTTACCTCGTCATGATTATTATGCTCATTAACAAATGCTGAATGACTGTGACTGAGTGAAAGTTGTATGATGAAGGGCAGAATGTTAGACGGGCCTGCGTGCCCAATTCTTAACCCTTTGAAAATAAAGTATGTTCGTTCGTTCGTTCGTTCTTTTTCTTATCTGAGACTAAAGCGTTTCGCGAACAGTTTTGTGTGTTGGAAAGCGGGCATATAGTAGCACTGACCTGGCTCACCGGGGTCTAGTATGCATCCTTCCTTCTGTAGTCTTTCAACATAGAGCAGAACTGAAGATGAACATTTCACAGTCACCTATATCTCAAAACTTTCAAGGTCACTGAAGTTGTACCCAAACAAATTTATCACAGAAACGTTCTTTTTTTCCAGAACGCTCCTTTATTTTTCCAAGACCGTGAGATCTTTCCGTTCCCACGTGAAGACAGCTCATCAATCTTGCACACGTTGTTCTAGCTAGCCGGTCACACGAATTTGTCGCCAGCACCAAGTCTCTGAAATGACAAAAGCTCACGGCCGTTGCCGGTACGGGCAGAGTCGGCGGCCGTTCTGTCGTGCAGTCCAGGGCGTTGCCGCCGCTGCGTGTTTGCACTACAGGCCCGGTGAGCCACGAGTGTGCACGTGCGTGTCCGTAAACTTAAGGGTGAGCTTGTGTCTGAAACAAACTCTACGCGTGCCGGAGATGCTATTCCCAGCTTCAGCCCGACAACCATTGATAAACAGAGAACGGATCCAGAATTTGTAAAAATAAACAGGATCGGGGGAACTAAAAATATTTAATTATTTTGTTGTTTTCTGCTTCCATGCGGGCGGCGGGCCGCGGGCCGTATCTGAATTCTAAAACCAATAGGCAATATAATACGCAAAATGGAGGACCAAAGGGTATTTGTTTCTGTAAATAAGATAATAAACTAGACAAGTGATACTGGAAATAATGTAAAGGCTGGACTATGCTGAGGACCGATTTTATTCTACATATTTGCACCGCCCACGTGTCTAGTTTATTGATTTGGACGAAATGTTGGGCGATCGCATTCAGCTTTATCGAACCATTCCGTTTAGCTGTATGATCTTACTTGGTTGTATATCAAATTAATATGAAAACTCAGTCCAGGGAAATCAATATCTGTGATCTTAAATAAAGAAGTCCGGGTATCTTGAGAGCTGACAGAAAATGAGAGAAATATCGAAACGAAAGAGAGAACTTTATTCTGTCAGTCGGTACTGTCTGCTTGAACTCTGTAAATACCGGGGCCGATTTATAGGTCAAAATGCTTCATTTCCCTTATTACACAGACAGTAGTATGTGGCTCTTGTATGACTCGTCTAACGGAGAGATATTCTCCATTTTAATAGAAAGTTTTCCTAACACAAGTGTCATTATCTGAGCATTATTGGATGGAGCAAGATGAAATCGGCCTCTAATATTCTTAATTTAAAGTGAACAGAGATGGTGAGGAATCTCTCTACAGCTGCGAGTTAAAGGCTCTGGGCACTTGATGTCCAAGTGAAGAACTTGGCTGTTCTTGTAGTTTGTTGAGTTTTAGAATGTCAAGTTAACAGAAATTATATACATGTCTCGAAAAAGCTCATCACTTGCTGTCGTTGTCTGTTTACGGAGAAAGTCACCGGTGACTTTCGTCCAGTGTGACATATTTACAAATAAGGATATTCTCCTCTATGTCTGTTTTTGTCCAGACACCCTGGATTGTGGAACACAACCTGCAAAACTGCACCAGCTATGAAACACTGAGATACAATTACTGGCCCAGTAAGATCACCCAAGAAACTAAGCTTTATAGTCTTAGACAGGAACTACACAAAAACGTTTCAATTTTTTCAACGGACAGAACTGCATGTAGAGACAGTAAGTGAATACAAACAAGAAGAAGACAAAAGATTTTACTAAAGAGCTTACCCGAGAGGCAAGCCTGCTCTCAAATTAAACTAGGCGTGGATTGAACTTTAACTGTGGGACCCAATGGATAGAACCTTAACTGTGGGACCCAGTGGATAGAACCTTAACTGTGGGACCCAATGGATAGAACCTTAATTGTGAGACCCAATGGATAGAACCTTAACTGTGGGACCCAATGGATAGAACCTTAACTGTAGGACCCAATGGTTGTGGACAAATCAATGTAATGTTCAAGAGAGTCTACAAAATTCAACGAGGGTCTTGCTGAAAAGTTGGAAGATGACAGGAGTTGGAAGACGGGATCGCTGAAAAGTTGGAAGATGATAAGAGATGGAAGATGAGAAAGAGTTGGGAAACAAAACCGCTGAAAAGTTAGAAGATGACAAGAGTTGGAAGGCAGGACCGCTGAAAAGTTGGAAGATGACAAGACTGGAAGACAGAACCGCTGAAAAGTTGGAAGTTGACAAGAGTTGGAAAGGCAGGGTCATGCACAACTCCCATTTGTTGCTATTGGCGGTCCACGATTTTGGGTCACCCTTACTCTTTCCCACTATTTTTTAGTTATCAGTGCGATAAAGGAAAAGAGAGGAGCCATAGCATCAACGTTATCTTCCTTTTCACTGCCTCTTTTATCTGGTGTAGCTATTCAGTGGCCCATGAGAATAAAGTTTCGTCTCTGATTTGATTTTCCCCAGATTAACAACACTGCCATGTATCATGATATTTCGTCCCTGATTAAAAAAATATATATATTGTCGATTCTAGTTTCAATTGATATTCTATTTCAGAGCCATTGCAAACAATTCTCAGTTTAGCATATAGATTTTAAAATAATTCTATAATATGGATTTGTCCCTAAAAAATCATTCATATTTTTCATTTACTCAAACTTTTCCAGCTTGATTTTCCTGAGCAGAATTCTGTCAGCAATAATGACGGTTATAAAGAAAAAAAAATGGCTGAAAACACCTTACACTAACCAACAAAAGAGTACGCAAACATGTTGTTTTAAACAATGTATTCACGTCAATGGAGCCTTTAAAAGTAGTCTGGCAATTTACCTTCACATTACTCTCTGTATCACATTAGCACCGACTGAAAATATAACTTAACGAGAAGTAGCTATGGTGGTTGTTGTCCGTGGGATTGTAGAAGCTTTGAACTCGTATTTAGTCCCATGCGTTTCCTTTTCTTGTACGGTTCTGTGAGCAAAATACCATCTAATTTCAATCGATGGGGCAGAAACAAAGAGCGCGGGAGTGCCATTAGCGCCCATAGCCGCACTGTTCGGGGCGCATTAGGCGGGTCTGGCGCGGAGATCGATGGGAATGCTTTTAGAGTGGCGCGTTCTACGTGTTTTAAACTCTGGTAATATTGGTTTTAAGAATGTCGTTACACTTTACTTTCTCCCCACCAAAAGATTGTTACTGCACTGTTTTCCTATGTTACTATTTTACCTTTTTTTTTTTTTCTTTTTAAATTCAGTCGACTTTTACATGTGATGATTTCGTTACTTTGATCTAAAGCCACGTGATTTACCTGCCAACTCTCATCAGTTTTTATGGTTGTACTGCAAGGTAAAAGAGAAACAAAATAATGCATAATAATAATAATAATTATAATGGCAGTCAAAATCTATATGTTCAAATTATTCAAATGTACCGTTATATCATTTGTTTTACATCATCATCATCATCATCGTCGTCGTCGTCATCTCAATTGTTAAATCTCAGTGACACTGCGTCTGAATCTGGTTTTGAAGATCTCCAAACGTGGGTTGCCAGGTCAGATTGGAATAGATCTCTGTGGCCTTCTTCTTCTTCTATTTCTTCTTCTTCTTGGAACTTCGAGCTGGTGTTCTGGAATTCTTGAAGCAAAATCAAGGGAAAGACTCTAAGCAGGCTCCACACCCAAAGGGATTACATCAATCCATGTACCCCTAGCTAGACTTGTGTAAACACAGGAGTCTCTTTTTGCTATCTTAGCGGGGGTGGTAGATTAAGGCTTTTGTTTGTTCTGGCCCTCAAAACATCGCCGTTCTCAAGAACATACTCATTTGCACACATTATTATCTTTCTTTATGTTTATGTTCACCTTCGTCCCATATTTTCTCAGTTTTTGTGTTCATCTTCGCTCCATCGTATCTCTGTTTGTTTGTTAACATTCCCTCCGTCATATCTCAGTTTTTATGTTCACTTTCACTCCATCATATCTGTTTTTACGTTCACCTTCGCTCCATCATATCTCAGTTTTTATGTTCACTTTCGCTCCATAATACCTCAGTTTTTATGTTCACTTTCGCTCCATCATATTTCAGTTTTTATGTTCACTTTCGCTCCATCATATCTCAGTTTTTATGTTCACTTTCGCTCCATCATATCTCAATTTTTATGTTCACTTTCGCTCCATCATATCTCAGATTTTATGTTCACTTTCGCCCCCATCGTTTCCATTATCTTTTTGTTTATGTTCATCTTCGCTCCATCATCTCCCGCATCTTTATATTTATGTCCAGCTTCTCTCCCATAATATCCTTTCATCATCATCATCATCATCATCATCATCGCCTTTCACTCCCTTGAGAGCACTAGTAAAAATTCCAACCGATAATCTAACTCCAGAAATAATGCCATTAAATTAACATCCATCAGAAAATATACTCAGTAGGTGAACCATAAATGAACCCCTTTTGTTTTAAACTTCTAACCGCATAGGAGAAAGACCTACAGCAGAGCATAGCAAGGGCACGTAAAAACCACAACACGAAAATCTGTGCTGAAGAAAAAAAAAAGAGGACGTTATATCCAATCCATCAATCCATCTATATCTTGTTCGCAATAGGTAAAGCAATTACCAGTACGCCCTGCCGCGTCATTGCAGGGCAGCAACAGATTCTCTCCATTCACACCAAGAATTGTAGTAAGCAAGAGATAGATAGATAGATAGATAGATTAGATAGATAGATAGATAGAGAGAGAGAGAGAGAGAGAGAGAGAGAGAGAGAGAGAGCCAATGAAGAGGTTGACGGAGGAAATTACAGAAACATTGAGTATCTCATTATATAAAACAAATCACTGACCCCTTTCAAAATGTCTATTTATTTCAACACTACAAAGAATATGAGAAAGGGAGACAAGACACACGAGAGATGTTTGCATCACCCACGAGACTTACGTGAATGACATAGCCACGTGGAGAGTGACGGCATGTAAGGCGAATGTTCCATTGAAGTAAGAAAGGAGAGTCAAAACCGTGGAGCAGAGGTTCTTAACCGCTTTACTATTACAGACCCCCCCCCCCCCTTACCCCCACAATGTCCCGTTACTCCGTTCGCGAGACTTGAAATCATAATAGTTATCTGTTCTGTTATGTACCTGTATGGCTTCAAAAGGTGTAAGTATCTTGGGTTTTATTTTACATATAGGTAGCTAGAAACGGACCGAGAGAAAAATCTAATCGATGTAATGTTTTTCAGTCACCTTTTCTTTTAAATTATCCAGGGATAAAAATCCCAAACCCCCATCTTTTATTTTAGATGCTCCTAAGGGGTTGGGATCCTACCATTTAAGAACCCCTCTCAGGTTGAAAGATTCAAGAGCTTTCTGTGTTGCAGTAGTTTGTTGTTATCTTCATCACACGACCTGCAGATGTTCATGGAAGTGAAAGAGTGGACCGCTTGGTGGGACCATGCTAAATCTACAGGACCAGCTGGTGGGACCATGCTACATCTACAGGATCAGCTGGTGGGATCATGCTACATCTACAGGATCAGCTGGTGGGATCATGCTACATCTACAGGACTAGCTGGTGGGACCATGCTACATCTACAGGACTAGCTGGTGGGATCATGCTACATCTACAGGACCAGCTGGTGGGACCATGCTACATCTACAGGACCAGCTGGTGGGATCATGCTAAATCTACAGGACCAGCTGGTGGGACCATGCTACATCTACAGGACCAGCTGGTGGGATCATGCTACATCTATAGGACCAGCTGGTGGGACCATGCTACATCTACAGGACCAGCTGGTGGGATCATGCTACATCTACAGGACCAGCTGGTGGGACCATGCTACATCTACAGGACCAGCTGGTGGGATCATGCTACATCTACAGGACCAGCTGGTGGGACCATGCTACATCTACAGGACCAGCTGGCGGGATCATGCTACATCTACAGGACCAGCTGGTGGGACCATGCTACATCTACAGGACCAGCTGGACAGATTCTGGGCTGGATCTAATGCTGTTTCAACATCCTCGATGTTTGCGGTGAAGAATATTTCATCACACGCTGAGACACATTTCTACTAAAATTAAGGAGCTGAAATTCAAATCTAGCTATGGCAGGTATAGCTGTTATACTAAAGGCAATAGGAGAATTGTAAATTACTGATGATGCCAACCGTTGCTCTAATTTAAAAGGGACATAGATGAGCAAGTCGGAACACTCGTGGATTTGTCCAGAACGCAGAGACTGTGATCCTGACTTGCCAGCCGTGATTCTCTGTGACGATTTTTATTCAGCAAGTTTTCTTTTATATGGTTGAAAACTTTTTATCCACTTTTCTCAACAACTTCTTAGCTGGCTAGATTAGCTTTAATTCTTTGTGTCCCATAAGCTGTATTAGACGCTTGTTCACTCCATTGCAGTGAATAGTTCCTCTTGTGAAGAAAGTCCCTTCACAATATTGACTGTAAACGTCTTTCTGACAGTTTCTGAGAGACATGAAGACCTTCACGCGTGTGTCCTCCGTTTCGGCACGTGCTGAGAGCCCCAAATTAACCAGTGCTCTCAGTTCCCGCGTATTCTTAATGTTGATCGCATGTCGGTGCTCACCAGAAAGCACTTTTATATTTTATACAGCACATCAAGTGAGGAATGTGCGCATCTTATCAGAGTTAGTGGACGCACAATATAATCACTCTTGTGCTTCACTTTGGGAGTCGCGTGTCGTGTCCGGCTGAGATATCGACAGAGATCGATGAGACCACAGACCAAACAAACGAATGCCATTGGTTTCTGATTTGGATTAGCGATTACCACAGAAAAACCAGATTCTTCCAGGAGGTGGCAGCCACTCCTGTTAAGAAGTATTCTTATAATTATTCTGTTATTTTTATAAGTTCTTGCGGTTGTGGCTAACAGTCTTGCAAATGGATGAAGAATATGAAAAGTTGCTCGAGCTAGTCCAGACATACTTAGAGGGCAAGATGCAGAATACGCTGTTAAACAGCGGCTGCGAAGACTGTCCGTTTTGACCAAGACCCTGTCCCACCTATCAGTTGGTACCCCAGTAACAGGTTAACGGGGCAGGGATCGTCGTAGCTCCCATGGTGGTAGAGTCTGCTAAAGAAGTATTTACACTCCCTGCTTTGTAGCTGCACTCATGGACTGAAAAATAGCTGCCATGATCTGCTCCCAAGCCGATCCGATGCTGTGTCTCAACATCTTCACCGCTTCAGCTGCAAAGAACACCAGCTGCAGTCAAAATTGATTTCGAATGCAGTACTGGATGGTGAAGGTAGCTGTAGAGGATAGCTGCAGTTATTTGACACAAAACACAGAGCTCTAATGGTGAAGATCCCGCAGTCTGAACTTATGTTATGGCAGTAATAATAATAATGACATTTTTCGTCTGAGAAAACGGGTTTGAAGTTGTCATATGAGCATATCCTGCCTCGTCTGGGCTATTGGTATGGAAAAAAGTGCATAGACTATGCTGTAAGCCACCTCCCTCAGAGTCTGTGCATCCACTCCAGAGAAAAGGTCCGTAGGTCTGAAAATTAGGTGGAGTGACAGGGGATGCTAAAGGGTGGGTAGTCTGAACCATCGTAATGTAACGTCTGAACTAGAAGCTGTGAGAATAAATATGAGTACATGACTTTTATAGTCTGGACGGATTATCATTTTCAGCTGTTGGATAAAGAGTTTCTGAGAAGAATCGTCTTGCCTAGACAGAAGACTACACGTGTGTCAATCAATCAATCAAGTGCCGTGCCACGTGGCGTAGGCGATCATTTCTCTCCACAATTCCCTGACTTTACACTTGATTATGAGATCCGCCGGTGACTTTCTTCTTAGTCGCACTGACAGCCCATCCAGTAACTTCTTTCTTTGTCTTTCTCTGTCTCTTCTTCCCTCAATATTTTCACTTGCCACAATGTATTCCAATTTTCCTCTTCTCAGAGAATCTCCTACACATCTCGCATGTCTGCTTCTGATCTTTGTTGTAATTTGCCTTTTAACTCCAACCTCTCTTAAGACTTCTTCGTTGGTTTTCTTAGCTGCCCATGGTACCTTCAACATCCTTCTTATGAACCACATTTCCATGGCCTCCATTTCTCGCTGTACTCTTATTCATGGACCATGCTTCACATCCATAAAACAAAATTGGCTCAATGTAACATTTAAGTACTCGGAATTTTGTTTCCATTGATATGGATCTGTTGCACAAGATGTTTCTCATTTCTGGAACCTGACTTGGCCTGAGCACGTCTGCTTTTTATTTCGTTATGACATTTCCCATCAGCTGTTATAATTGTTCCTAAGTACTTGAATCTATCAGCTTGTTTCAGTTCTGTGCCATCGATGGTAATGCTACATTTTGGTGGTATTCTTAGCTGGCTCGATTAGCCAGGGGACGTGTGTCCTATACCTAAAAGAGACTAGATGAACCATAGATATTATGAAACCTGTACAGACAAACTATTACAAAACAAACAATAGAAAATGAAAGCGTTCTTTGTCTTCCCACTGATATCTACCGAAGAGAATACCTGTAGGAATTCTGTAACTTCAAGGGGAAAATCTACTGGAGGCACAAATGAATATCTTAGTAATTGAGTATGTTTTTTTTACACATTTTTAAGGCACAAAGAAGATACGATGTCAGAAATAGATTATATGAGACAACAAGGAACAGGTCGTTTTGTTTTCTAGTGGGAATATGACTACACGTGCAATTCCATTTTCTATGAGGAGCCTGTGAAAGTTTAGCTTCAAGAAGATGAAGGACGAAGAAGGCCACAGAGATCTATTCCAATCTGACCTGGTAACCCACGTTTGGAGATCTTCAAAACCAGCTCCAGAGACAGCTTAGCAGTGGCGAATGTCTCACATGGTTTATAGGGACTCGTAAGGACAAGAAACAGAAAACATATTAAAGATACAAAGGCTAAGACGCATATAGGCAACAATCGACAGTTTGAAGTGGGAACAGAATGGCTGTAGTATGGAAACTTTTTTTATACGATGCAAGAACAGAATGTTCCATGAATTTCTTAGTCTCTATATAGAATCTTATCCGGTAAGTTAATTATGGCCGTTGTAAATTGTGCTCATCTATTCTCTTCAGAACACACAAATCCTGCTTGTGACTTTTTTTTTTTTTTAAGTATGAAGTTGGTGATGGTAAGATTTGCTGGAGTAATAGTATTAAATCGAAGATTTGCCTTAGTTTGAATTGTTTTTATATGTGCGTTGCTATATTTATATCAAATGAAGCCTTTCTTTCATTCTTTCTTCTCTTTCTCTCTCTCTCTCTCTTTTTTTTTTTTTGCTTGTCAGAAATAATGAAACTTGAAACTGTCTCATGATGGCATCTGATGAGGCTCTGCTAAATACGAGAATGAATTTTTCAACCCCGTGGATGATTTGTTGATTAGTTTTATTTCCTTTTAAACCCAACCTTTTGTTTCTTTTTGTTCCACTTCCTGTGGCCATGTTTATTTTAGGAAGATAACTCCAAACAGTTTGTGTTTTCTAGCATATTAAAAGTCCCTTCCCCTCTCCATTTTCACTTTTTGTTTTCCCTGTCACTAAAACTGTATGCAGTGTCTCTTTCTTTGGAATGTTGTTGAATATTTTATTATAACAGAGCTAGCATTCGGTTATTGAAACTCTATCTATTTCAGTTATTTCCCTTTCTAAAGCTCTCTCTCCCTCTTCTGTCCTCTCTCCCTATATATCGCTCTCCCATCCTTCTGTCCCTCTCTCCATGGCTCTCGGAACTAAATATTTCTAAGGATTATATTATTATCAAGGGATCTGGGCGAGGCCTTCACTTTCAATCAGGCAAATTGCATCTGCAAGAATCTACAGGCAATCGAGTTGATGGAAGCATGAGCTAGGGCCACCATTGGCTTGTGGGCCAATCTTGCTAATGCAGGATCGGTCACATATCCACGATAGCTCTTGATGAAAGTGAGAGATGATTAAATCAAGCAATGAAAGATGGAAAGTTATGTGTAGAGTTTTCACTGTCTTTCTTCTCTCTCTCTCTCTCTCTCTCTCTCTCTCTGAATGTATGCTGCACGCACTTGCATGTGTAGGCGCGTTGAATAGTTGGGGGAGATTTGATCACGAGATTTATGTTGAATAGAACTGACCTCAGAGCTGTAGGTTTGGTGGTGACGGTCTACAAATGTAGATGATTTTTTTTTTTACCAATGGCAAAGAACAACACTGTGGATGACGAATACAACAACCAGCACATACATAATGCCACACCTCATCACTATTGTTTGCTGTCTTCGATACGATGGTTGGCGGTAATGAATCTCCAGCCCTCGCGCTCACCCTCCCATACCCCCACCCCCATTTTCGCCTTGATGGTGCACTCAGCCAGGTTTTGTCTTGTACACTCTTCTGTGTTATCATCCTATCTACGCCTTGATGGTGCACTCAGCTAGGTTTTGTCTTGTACACTCTTCTGTGTTATCATCCTATCTACGCCTTGATGGTTCACTCACCCAGGTTTTGTCTTGTACACGCTTCTGTGTTATCATCCTATCTACGCTTTGATGGTGCACTCAGCCAGGTTTTGTCTTGTGCACTCTTCTGTGTTATCATCATATCTACGCCTTGATGGTTCACTCACCCAGGTTTTGTCTTGTACACGCTTCTGTGTTATCATCCTATCTACGCTTTGATGGTGCACTCAGCTAGGTTTTGTCTTGTACACTCTTCTGTGTTATCATCTATCTACGCCTTGATGGTGCACTCAGCTAGGTTTTGTCTTGTACACTCTTCTGTGTTATCATCCTATCTACGCCTTTATATACCTCTCGCTTCTTTTCTTTCCACTTAATCTTCTAGTATGGCCGTTAGCATATTATTATGTCATTTGATGCGACAAAATTATGTTGTTTTTTTCCCTTGGCTAAGGGATTAAAGACGCTGCCCGATTGGGCAATCATCGACCCATAGCTGATCTGTTAGCGACAGGATTAGCGAACTATAGCTGACCAAGATCTTGACCCACCTCTCCGCTGGTACACCCAGTAACAGGCCTCTCTTGGCTAACGGGGCAGGGGTCGACATAGTCCCCAAGGTGGTAGAGTTTGCCAAAGAAGCATTGCACACCCCCTACTTTTTAGCTGTACTCCGGGACTGAAAAAATAGCTGGTGCAACCCACTCCCACGCCGATACGATGCTGTGCCTCAACACCTCCACAGCATCGGCTGGAAAGAAAACCAGCTCGCAGTTACAGAGAGATAACACAAGACAAGACAAGACTAGAACAGATAATTTGTGCGGATGTCAGAAAATTGGAGCTGATCACAATAATCAAATTCTATTTCATTTTAATACATAAAAGTATCTTATATACCGGTTCAATCAGTCAGTCAGTCATTTGCATGTCCCTTGAGGAACTTTGCCTCCCGGACAACTCTTCTGTAGGTCTCTCAGTTGTAAGCAAGATGCCCTACTGCTGATGCGTCAATTCGCAGATCATCAACGATGTCTTGCAGCCATCTTCGCCTTGGTCTTCCTCCCTTTCTTTTTCTCATTATGTACCCTTCGAAGACTGTCTTCTCTAAATTCTCATGACCTTTAATGTGTCCAAAATATTTCTCTGTTTAATCTTCTGTACTAACAAACCTTCAATATTAAGTTCTTGTGGTATGGATATATTTGTTCTTTTTTTTTTGTCCATGATATTTGAATAAATCTTCTGTACCATTTACATTCAAAGGCATTTATGTGTTTCTCAGCTGTTTTGTTAAGTGTCCAGGTCTCACAGGCATATGTTGCGATGGGAAAGAATATACCGGATAGAAAGCATAAATTTATATTATGTAGGGACACTGAAAGTAATCAACCTTGAAGACATTCTTCGTGCCAAAGTACTTAGGAATGTAAGAAACAGTTAAAAAATAATAGTAGACTGCAGAGCAGAACAAAGATCTTCTTGATAAAATACTTTTTAAAAAAAAGGCAAATAGTTAACTTTTTCATCACTGATTAACACTGGCAGGGTTGATGTACCTTAGACGCCTGTGCGAATCAGTTGCTCAGGTCGATGTTTAGACAAAGTCTAAATAAGACGACAACTAGCACATTTATAATCTTCTGCGTTCGAGGTTGTTGGTCACTTCAGATCCTGATCCCTGTCGACATGGCACAGCCCGCAGTCCTTTCCAGATCCTGACAGGAGCCTCAAAGCTTTTGCCCCAAGCTTGTGTCCTCTGGCCATGTCTCACGCCTCAGGTCTGCATGGTTTGGGCACTCTTGTAGGATATGTTCTGGAGTCTGGACTCCACTGCCACATGGACACTCGTCTGTGTGAGACATCTTGAGTCGATGCTGTGGCTCAGTAGTCTGCAGTGACCTGTCCTTAGGCGAAAGAAGGTGGTTTGCTGATGTCGTTGTAGTTGGTGTATTGAATCTGGTTCATTATTGCATTTCAGTTTCTTTTTCCACTCAGAGTTTATAATCTAACCCTTATATTTGCATCGTAGAGTAATTTCATTCCACTTTCTTTCTACCAATATTTCTCATCAAAATTTATTCTAGCAGAGTAAAGAAATTAGTCCGGGTGTGACAGAGTTAAGAAAAGAAATTGGCGGATTGCCTCACAAAACAAAGAGCTTATTGGTGAAGTCTTTCAGAGAACAGGAAGACAGACAAATTGTGTCGTAGAACAAGGACATTTTTAAAAAAAAGTACTCTCGAAGAGAAGGATATCATGACCAGCACCAACTCGATTAAATGTCAGGAAAGATGTTTGTTTGACAGCTAGAAGAGTGTGTATTTCTGAGCTTGGTTTTCAAACGTGTGAGCTGTTAGATGACAATGACGATTAATTGGAAGCTCCCAGTTTCAATTTTAGTTCGTTTTCAAATTTAGCTAAAATATCTGGAGAATACAAGAGAATAACTACAGACAGTTAACAAAATAATTGTTAGTTGTTGTTGTTGTTCTAGTTATTCTTCCTCTTCTTCTTCCTCCTCTTTCTCCTTCTTCCTTCTTCCTTTTCTTCCTCCTCCTTCTTCTTCTTCCTCCTCTTTCTCCTTCTTCCTTCTTCTTTTTCTTCTTCTTCCTCCTCCTCCTTCTTCTTCCTCCTCTTTCGCCTTCTTCTTCTCCTTCCTTCGTCTTCATCCTCCTCCTCTTCTGCCTCCTCTTCCCTCTTCTTCTTTTTGTTCCTCCTCCTCCTCCTCCTCCTTATTCTCTCGTTCTTCTTCATCGTCCGCTAAAAAAGCGTGTGTTTTATCTTGTCGCAGTTATGAAGTAACTTTAGATTTACGACGGGTTCGTTTTGCCACTGCGATCCCCTGCAGCCAGATTGCTGTCTATTTCCAGCGAACACCGCAGGGAGGTAGATCTGGGTCTTGACCGGCTATGCTTCCCCAGCCCTGACCCAGGCAGTCAGCTGACCATTATCTCATTCCGCTTAAGTAGTGCATCTTCCATTAAGTGTCCGAAAAACTAGGATGGAAAAATGGCAGGATTTATCGGCCGTGCATTTCTGTGTGGTCTCCCCTTCCGTAAGAGAAATGGAGGCGCTCGAACTAAGTGAGATCCTTGTTCATGTAAGTTCATAGAATTCTGCAAGTCAAACCACAACTGAAATAGTATAAATTCCTTATGTTCCAGACTTTTAGTACAAAACTTTATGTTTTTAGGTCTGTATGAAATTTTTAGTGAGGCAGATTGTATCAAATCATGTTATATGAATAGAGACGCGAACAGATTTTAACATTACGTCAATCTCTTGTGAAGGAACACTTTCCTTGCAAGCGCTCACAAACTGCCACTAAGCTAGGACGGACTCTTGATGTTCCAGAAAGAACTATTGGCTTCATTGCGTGAACCCACGTCAGCTAAGGTCACAAGTTGTTATGTGTAAAAACAAGCGATCAGCGGTCGCGTGTGTATCGACCTCCACTAGCCCCCAGGTCTTGACATCAAGATTGCCAAGGTCATTAAGGCTGCGCCTGGTTATTGTGGACTTCAGTTATTTCACTTCCGGGGGACGAGCTGCTCTTCCGGTCTGTGTGTCGGCGGTCGTTGGCTGTCGAAACGTTCCGAGAATTCATTCGGGAGTTTCGGCTGTCCTCCAGAGAGTTTTTCTCTCCGTTTCGCTTGGTTGATTTTATTACGTGAGAAAGCCCATCTCTCAGACTGATCACATGTAACATCATCTGACTAATTTCCCTTTCCTTGCGTCAGTTGTTACGGTACTGTGGACAGTATATTAAAGAAGCGAGCCAATGAAAGAGATAATAAAGGACAGGTAATCTGGTTTGAATAGACTGGAAGGCATATAGATCAGGAGCAAAGTATGTGATAGACAGACCGAACGGACTAACAAGTGATTTAGATAGATAGATAGATAGATAGATAGATAGATAGATAGATAGATAGATAGATAGATAGATAGATAGATAGATAGATAGATAGATAGATAGATAGATAGATTCTTATTTTCTTTTTCTCGTTCTCATTCTCTCTTTCTCTCTCTTTCTCTTTCTCTCTCTCTCCGACTGCCTACGCGTTTTTTTAACTCTCACATTATACTTTTGTACTGGATTTCAAGAAGCATGGACGAGCCAGTATCTTCAGGGCATGCCATATCTTGATCTTTCAGCCTAGAAGATCTAATTACTGGATATTATGACTGATGTTATCAAATGAGAAAATTGATTGCTAGCTGTTGTTGTTACACGGCGAGCGGTAATAATGGTGAGGAATATTTATGCTCCCTAATAGAATTCTACCTAGTATAGCAGGAGGAAAAGGGGTGGAGGTGGTGCTGGTGGTTTGGTTGTGGGGGGGGGGGGGAGAAGGAGGGAAGACGTGAAATGTATTGAATTTGTAATTGTGCACTATGAAATTTTCAAATTCTCCACCTGTCTTTGTGCACATTTTCATTCCTTCGTTAAGTGCGGTGCAGGATAGCGTTGGCCGTCATGTCTCTCCATCTTGCGTAATCCTTGTTGCTTCCAGTCAATTCAAATACTCTGTGTGTGTGTGTGTGTTTGTCCCTTATGATACTTGGTCAGTCTGATGGGATGATTTTCTCTAGGCCTGTTTCATTTTCCCCTGGAATTTTTCCAGTCATCGTCAAGTTCTGTTTAGGAAGATTTGTCTCTAGGAAAGGAGTAACATAGAAAAAAAAACCCAGTGTTTTAAGAAATTTTATACTTGAAGAAACGCTGTCCGTTGTGGCAATCAACGACCCATGGATAACATGCTGGCTTCGGGGTTGGCGAACCACAGCTGGCCAAGAGCCTGTCCCACCTCTCCGTTGTATCAGGCCTAGCAAGGCTAACGGGGCAGGGATCACCACAGTCCAAATGGTGGTGGAGTCTACTAAAGAAGTACTGCGTGCCCCCCCCCCTCCCGCTTTTTAGCGCCATTCAGGGACTGAAAAAAATAGCCCCCATAACCCCCTCCCAATCCGATACGACGCTGTGCCTCAACATCTTCACAGCATCGGCTGCCAAGAACACCAGCTCGCAGTTCCAGGGAGACAGAAGACAGGACAAGACAAGAAAAGACAGGACAAGACAAGACAGGACAAGACGAGACAATACTTGAAGGAACATGGTATAACCCGCGTAGAGAAATCGTGAGTGAAAACGGATTCCTTCAGGTAAATTGTAAAACTCCAGCCTGATTCTGTTTTGCAAGTCTCCAACAAGTGAAATTTTGCTTATGATTTCACTGCTGCAAGAACAGCATGGATTCAAACATGCTCATTAGGACAGCCGTTTGCAGTAAGAATGTGGCACGGAGAAGGGAAGACAGTAAACTGAGGATTCGAGTCAGCTCACCAGCTTCAGAGACATCTGCAGATCATGCTGGCTTAGAAACTTGGCGCTGCGGTCAAATGTGTCGTATACACACGTTGAAGATATCCCACACGAACAGCTGTCTTCTATATACACTGAATATATCCCACACAAACACATGTCTTTTTTACTCACACTGAAGATATCCCACTTAAACAGACATGTCTTCTACACGCACTGACGATATCCCACACAAACAGCTATGTATTCTACACACACTGAAGATATCCCACACAAACAGCTATGTCTTCTACACACACTGAAGATATCCCACACAAACAGCTATGTATTCTACACACACTGAAGATATCCCACACAAATAGCTATGTCTTCTACACACACTGAAGATATCCCACACAAACAGCTATGTCTTCTACACACACTGAAGATATCCCACACAAACAGCTATGTATTCTACACATACTGAAGATATCCCACACAAACAGCTATGTCTTCTACACACACTGAATATATCTCACACAAATAGCTATGTCTTCTACACACACTGAAGATATCCCACACAAACAGCTATGTCTTCTACACACACTGAAGATACCCAACACAGGTAATCGTTATACAAACACACAGAGATATCCCACAGTGTCATTTACAATGAAGATCCCTCTTTTTATATACACCCACACCCACACACACACACACACACATATATATATATATATATATATATACATATATGCTAATGCAGAAGCTGATTCTAGAGCAGTCATTCTTAACCTGAGGTCCACAAGCCTCCAGGGGGATCCACATACTAGTAAATGGACTGAGCTTGATTCTAAACAGATCTAAGCTCTAGTTATTATCTTTTTTTTTATGAGGGACCCACAGATTTTCTAAGACTACAAAAGAGGTCAATGCCTGGTTTCCCCTCCTCCCCCCCCCCCTCCAAAAAAAAAAAATAAAGTGAGTAAAAACATCAGCTCTAGAACATTTTTCTCTACCAGTACCTGATAGTGTAGATCCAGAGCAAAACACGTGGTACTGCTACCTAAACCTGGAATAAACACCAAAAATTCTTCGTGCCAACAGGTTCCAGAGTCAGATTGATCAAGAGGTCTGAATGATGAAGAGAGAGAATACAGTACATCAAACATCAAAGACAAGCGAATGTATATAATCAGTGTCATCAAACAGTCTGCTAGAGCAAGCATGGAAGTCCTGGCAATATTTGTGACCGGTGTCATAAAACAGTCTGCCAGAGCACGCATGTGAAGACCTGGGAATGTTTGTAACCAGTGTCATCAAACAAGCTACTGGAGCACGCATGTCTCTCTCTCCCTCTTTCTCTCTCTCCCTCTCTCTCTCTCTCTCTCTCTCTCTCTGAACCTTAAGTGCCCAGGGCACATGGGGCTTCCGCAAGGGTTTTCCACAAATGCCTGTCCTTTGCCTTTTTTCTGCTCTTGCCCAAGTGAGCCCTCTATTGCTCAACATCCTCTCTGTTCTTCTCCATGTCTCTTTGGAGCACGCATGTGAAGATCTGGAAATGTTTGTAACCAGTGTCATCAAACAATCTGTTAGAGCACGCATGTGAAGACCTGGAAATGTTTGTAACTAGTGTCATCAAACAATCTGCTGGAGCATGCATGTGAAGACCTGGGAATGTTTGTAACTGGTGTCATCAAACAATCTGCTAGAACACGCATGTGAAGACCTGGGAATGTTTGTAACCAGTGTCATCAAACAGTCTGCTAGAACACGCATGTGAAGACCTGGGAATGTTTGTAACCAGTGTCATCAAACAGTCTGCTAGAACATGCATGTGAAGACCTGGGAATGTTTGTAACCAGTGTCATCAAACAATCTGCTGAAGCACGCATGTGAAGACCTGGGAATGTTTGTAACCAGTGTTATCCTCACATGTGAAAGCATTAACGAATTAATGATCATGGGGAAGAATTCGAAACGCATTTGACTCTCTTGGGCCAGAAATCCATTAAGTAATTAGGACATCGGTCATTGATGGGAAATGATGAAATGAGATTTACTGAACGCGTAGCGTGTTAAGTTCATTTTGTTGTTGCCTTTATTTGACTGGGGGAAAAAAAAAGCTTTTCACTCTTCTGAAGCCGTTTTTTTTTTTTTTGTGTGTGGGTCCTCCATCGTTTCCTCTTCCCCTCTTCTCTCTAGCAACACCGTTCACCTACGCCTTCCCAGAGGCTGACGTACAAAAATTAAGGAATGGATAGGACCCGCACAGCCCATACCCATTATCTATATTAATATTGCAAACGCTAAACCATCCAATAACAAATGTCACCGACCCCTCCAATGGGTGTTTTCAATTTAGGTTAACTGGCTCGAAAAGGAAAGGAGGTCTTCATTCCGAGCCTGGTTCGTCGGCGGCGTTAGATGTCCGTTCCTATGACCACATCATATTTTACACTAGTAAGTAGTGGTACCTGCGTTCTATGTAGACAAGCCAGCAAGTGCTGTTTTCACTTCATAGTGCACTGTAATGTGATTGAATCAGCAAAGCTTGGAGAGGGGTTACATATGTGCTGAGTTTCATTTGTTTTCCGTATGATCGCGAAAGTGTATCGTGCTTTAGGTTTGTTTGTTTTGTTGGGGGTTTTTTTTTCGCCCACATGGTATATAGACCAGGTTTTCAATCGCTATCTCGTAGATCCTAGATATTATAAATAGTATCTGTGGATACGGGTTTCATTTGATGCTACCGTTGCAGTTCAAGAAATACGATTCTTTATGTGATAGTGCTGGTGTTTTAATGTGATGTTACATTTGTAGTATTCCTAGGCGTTCGTCAGAAACATCATTTGTTGCCGTACACTTCAAACTCTTGTTGTGATTCTGAACACAGTACGTCAGTGTTCCTGGCTTTCTGCCTGCGACTGTTTGGGCTTGACTATATGGAATAAGATAAAACACTCGTTGTTAAATTGTCACTTTTTTTTTATGTGTCTTATCTAAGCTGGTGAGTGATTTTGGTGTGTGACACGCATTCTTTTCCGTAGAGAACCCGGACAATCTGGTCGCGGGCTCTGACTTGGTGGCGTCTTGAGAAGTTCACAAGAAATCCAGTTATTTTGCGAGTAAATTAGTCAACATTCTTTGTGAGGAAAACCTTTAGTTTGTATTTTTTTGTTGCAAAAAAAAGTCTTGAGTAGACGTTCTTTTTTAACATAATGAGTGGAAATTCCTTTGGGGTAAAATCTTGAAACGACATTCTTTGCAAATTCTTCAGCAGGTACGATCGAAGTACGTCTTCAGTCACATTTATTTTTAAAAAAACCTCAAGATTTTAATTTTAATAATATAGTTTCGAGTCGACATTTAAAAAAAAAATAAAATCTTGAGTCGAGATTCTTTTCTAAGTAAAATCTTAAGTCTAAATTGTAAGCCCAAAACGAGAGTCATGTGCTAAAATCGACGTGTCAGCGACAACGATAGCCAAGTTTTCGTATCTCTTCGCCTGTATTTCAAATGACTGAACAGTGAGAAACAGTGGTAGTGATTTCCGTATTAGTGGTAAAGGAGATTCATCTAAATATTTCCCAGCATTAATTCCGTGATGGATGTCGCATTTTTGGCTTCCATGATAACATGAAAGCGACAAGTGAAATCGGATTCATGTAATGTACTTTCACTTCCATTCTGCCGGAATTGTTTAAGAATGCAACATTTAGAAACTTGAGGTAAGTATGTGTGTATATTCTTTTACGTATATTCTGTATATCTTTTTCAACACTCTATAACTTCTTGTATAACTTTCAAGTAAACATCTTTCACGTAATTTCTAATGATCTATGGTACACGAACTAAATACAAAACAGAATACCTCGAGAAAAAGAAAACAAATTCTTTTCCCCATATTTCTCAGAGTTCTATAATATTTTTCGTTAGTATGAACTTTAGTTCGGTTGTATTAATGGAATAGACAATATATTTCGTTATTTTGTCTCTTCACATTTTTTTCCGACTTATCTTTAGCTTGTTAATTAGTGTTGTTGTTGTTGCGTATTCGTCATCCTTTCTTCATCTGTCAGCCTCTCTTACTTCAGTCAGTTCCAAACATTTTTATATTCTTTCAGCCATTTTCTGATCTCTAGTCTTTGTTCTCTCTCTCTCTCTCTCTCTCTCGCTCGCTCGCTCTCGCTCTCTCATTTCTATGCCGCAATTTCTTCTCCTCTGCAGGTCATTTTTCTATCCCCCCCCTCTCCTGTTGTCCTCTTTTCTGTAGATAATTATCTCCTCTATTTCTCCCCCCCCCCCCTGGTAAATTTGTATGCCAGTCTTCTGTGCTGCTTATAAGCCGTTATATCGTCTCCTAACATGCTTTGTACTTAAAAGTGATGTCCAGTTTCAAATCATAGGTACTATTCAGTCTATCTCATGTTTCTGGTATATCAAGTCTCAGTCTTTATCAGTACTCTGTTATTCTGTTCTGTTTATCTCGTATATTTCTGGCTTCGCCTCCAATTTTCTGTGGCTGTTTCATCCTTTTTTTTTTTTTTTGCATTTGCTTCATCTTTGTCCGCCTCACTTCTTCATACCTTTTAAAATTTTAACAAAATGGCGTGGGAGATGCACAACAACAGAACGATGGAAAATATGAAAGATCTGAAAGTGTGTAGAGAAACTGTCGCCGACGCCCCTGGGCATGGCAATGATGGTAATAATTTAAACTAAACGTTAATTCTAAGCTACCAAAATCCTTCACATTAATCTTTACTCGCCAGAAAGTATATGCTTACGGGTAGCACTTCGCCAAGTGAAGTTCCCGAAACAGATAGGGGGTGGTGCAATTGATGTTTCTATTTGTAGTAGTAGTTCACAGTTTGCTAGATGCCATTTAAAAAAAAAATCGGAAGTCATCCATCGTCGGGGTTGTAGTTTCTGCATTTTGCGACAGACGCAATGATCGGTTGTTTCCATTAAGTGATAAACACAATGATCGGTTGTTTGCATTAAGTGATAAACACAATGATCGGTTGTTTCCATTAAGTGATAAACACAAGGATCGGTTGTTTGCATTAAGTGATAAACACAATGATCGGTTGTTTGCATTAAGTGATAAACACAATGATCGGCTGTTTCCATTAAGTGATAAACACAATGATCAGTTGTTTGCATTAAGTGATAAACACAATGATCGGTTGTTTGCATTAAGTGATAAACACAATGATCGGTTGTTTCCATTAAGTGATAAACACAATGATCAGTTGTTTGCATTAAGTGATAAACACAATGATCGGCTGTTTCCATTAAGTGATAAACACAAGGATCGGTTGTTTGCATTAAGTGATAAACACAATAATCGGCTGTTTGCATTAAATGATAAACACAGGGACTGATTTTTAATTCAGACAGACATGCCTCCAGTTTTTGCTTGACGCGTCAACTAGGTAGAGAAGTACTCGTAAATAACAGAGTTATTTTCTCTTTGGTGATAAGTTACGGCTTCCACACATTCCTTCCACTGTCAATGACTATTCTATTGCCATCGCAAGAAGCTCTCCAGCTAATAAGACAAGCGACTCGTTGCCCATAGAGAAGGCACAAATACAAGGTATGATCATAAAGTATCAGGACAGAATTGAAAAAAAAAAATACAAGCGTTAGCGATCTCTAATTTAGTCACCTTTGAAAGAGTCCCCTTCTGAAGTAACACACTGAGCCCAGCGCTGTTTTCACTTCTGGAAGCATTTTGAAGAAAAAGCCGTCTTCTGATATGGAGTACAGCTGCCTCGTTGCATTCTGCTGTATCTCCTCAACATCCTGAAGTCTTTTTCAAGTGATTAAAAAAAAAAATTGGGAATAGGAAAAAATTCACAGGGAACGATATCAGGCGAATATGGTGGTTGCTGGAGCTGTGGAATGCGGTGCCTAGCAAGAAACTGCTGCACAAGTTGCGATGTATGGGCAGGCGCTCTGTCATCGTGGAGCTTCCACTCGCCGTCCTCATCCAGTGTCGGCCTTTTGCCGCAAAATGCGTCCCTCAAACTCCGCAACACTTTACAGTAGTGTCCCTTGTTGATTGTTTGACATGATGGAGCATATTCATGATGCACAATTCCACTGTAATCGAAAACGACAGTCAACATTGTCTTGAAGTTGCCGAGGCTTTGCTTTTTTGGGAGGGATGGTGGGTGGGTAGGGAGTCTGGGAGACGTCGGGGTCTTCCAATGCGAAGGCTGGACCTTAGTTTCCGGGTTATACCCATAATCCCACTATTCATAACCAGTTATGATTGTTTTAAAACGTTCTTGTCGTTTTCGACGCACTCAGGAAGCCGAAACACGGACCTGTTTCTGGACAGCTGAGAGAACTTTTGCCTCAAATTTAGCCCAGACACCACTCATGCTCAGATTGCTTGTAAGAGTTGAATGAACTGAACCGATACTATTATACTATCATCAGATAACTGATGAACAGTGATTCGACGATTTTGCAGATGCACGGACAAGTTCAGTATTTCCTTCAGTTTTGATGGTTTCGGCCTACGAGACCGTTCATCACTCTCAGTATTTTTACGGCCATCTTAAAAACTTTTATACCACTCATAAACTTGTGAACGACTCATACACTCCTCCCCGTAGACTACCTGTAACAGTAAGTATGTGTCTTTGCACGTTTCGCCAAGGTTTTGACAAAATCTGAAGCACATTCGTTGATCCAGTTTTTCCGACATGACAATTGCGACGAACAGATTCAGATACGTCAGAACAAAGCACTATTGTAAACAAAGCAGACAAGTTGGAGAGACATGATCTATGCCACGTGTGCGGTATATGCCTAGATCTACCTGTGCCTATCCGCTTCCAGCTGCATCAGTAGGTTCTGGGATTATGTCCTCATTCCGGTCACTTTTTGTTAGGCCAGACAGTGAAGGTTTATACAGTTTTGGCGCTTCCATTCCGTTTGCAACAGAACATGGATAATTTAACAACAGCATATAAAAACGCAGAGGACATCAACAGCAGACTTACTAGAGCAAACCAGGTTTTTGCAATGCTGCAGACTATATGGAAATAAAAAAAACTAAGCACGAAGATGAGAATGAGGATATTTAAGAACAATGTTCTAAGTGTACTACTCTATGGAAGTGAATGCTGGAAAATCACGAAAACTATAGAAAACATGTTGAAATGTTAACGAAGAATATTTTGGCCAAACACCATAAGAAATAACATCTTGTCTGCATAAATGCAGATGAAGCCACTGACCAACTATTAAAGAAAGACGCTGGTGATGGTTGGGAGATGTACTCTGGATGACTGACGACTCACTACCAAAAACAGCACTAAGACGGACACCACAGGGGAACAGAAGTAAGGGTAGACCAAAGGAAACATGGAGAACAACAGAGAGGATGTTGAGCAGTAGAGGCTCACTTGGGAAAAAAAAGACAAAGAACAAGCGTTTTTAGAACCCCCTCCCCCCCCCCCCCCCCGAAACATCCCACACACCCACCCACACACACATACACACACAGAGGGAGAGAGAGAAACCTAGAAATGAAAATCGGTGTTGGGGAAAAAAAACAAACCCACCTAAAGTCATGGCAATAGAGAAGGCAATAAAAGAAGCTTCACATACCCTCTCATAAGAATCAAACCGCTGTGCTCTGTCAAGAAGTGTACTTGTCTCATCAACACTACACATACTGGAAGCAGGAGACATGACAAGACAAGATGTCACAGTTTTATTTTTATAGCACGGAAAAAAAAACACAACAGCAACAACTGAGCATTCACAAATGTCCCTGTTAGCAAGAGAGACAGAAGAGTTTAACATAAAGTATCGGAAGACTGTCTAGGAAGTGGAGGTGGATTGGAAACCCGACACCAGTATAACAAGACAGGCACTAACATGGAATCCTCAAGGAAATAGAAAACGCGGAAGACCTAGATTTACTTGGAGAGGAGAAATTATGACAGTGCTCAGACACAAGGAAGGAAGCAGAGAATAATTCCAAAAACAGGGAAGACTGGAGAGCCTTTATCCGTGGCCTATGCTCTCAAGGAAATGAATGATGATGATGATTGCAGTTTGGCGGGCCGGAGAAATTAGAATTACATTGTCCATCTTTACAGGAGGGACGTCTTTCTTTACAAAGGGACGTCTATCTTTACAGGAAGGACCTTTTTCTTTACAGAAGGAAGGTCTTTCTTTACATTAGGGACATCTATCTTTAAAAAAGGGACTGTGTTTACAGGAACGATGTCTTTCTTTACAAGAGGGACATCTATCTTTACAAGAGGGACATCTTTCTTTACATCAATGACGTCTTTCTTTACAGGAGGGAGGTCTTTCTTTACAGGAGAGAGGTCTTTCTTTACAGCAGGAAAGTCGTTCTTTACGGGAGAGGCGTCTTTCTTTACAACAAGGAGGTCTTTCTTTACGTGAGGGAGGTCTTTCCTTATAGGATTGACGTCTTTCTCTACAGGACGGACGTATTTCTTTACAGGAGGGACGTCTTTCTTTACAGAATGGATGTTTTTCTTTACAGGATGGACGTCTTTCTTTACAGGAAGGACGTCTTTCTTTACAGAACGGAGGTCTTTATTTACAGAATGAACGTCTTTCTTTACAGTAGGAACGTCTTTCTTTACAGGAGGGACATCTTTCTTTACAGAATAGAAGTCTTTCTTTACAGGAGGGACATCTTTCTTTATAAAAGAGAGATCTTTCTTTATAGGAGAAAGGTCTTTCTTTCCAGGATGGATGTCTTTCTTTAAAGAATAGACGTCTTTCTTTACAGGAGGGAGATCTTTCTTTACAAGAGGGATATCTTTCTTTACAAGAGGGATATCTTTCTTTACAGGAGGGAGGTCTTTCTTTCCAGCAGGGAGGTATTTCTTTACAGCAGGGAGGTTCTTTCTTTACAAGAGGGGCGTCTTTTTTACAGCAAGGAGGTCTTTCTTTACAAGAGGGACGTCTTTCTTTACAACAGGGAGGTCTTTGTTTACAGCAGAGAGGTCTTTCTTTAGAGGAGGGAGGTCTTTCTTTACAGCAGAGACACTCACAGCCCAAGAAAAATGGCCGAAGGAAGCTGCTAAGATTTTTAGTATTGCTATTTGTGTTTTTTGTTTTCAATTTTGTTTTCTTTTTTTCCTTTCCTTTTCTTTCCGTTTTTCTTTCCCCTTTAAAAAAATACTATACACACCTCCATTTATGTATACTTTAGTTGAATTTTAGAAAGCAAAGATGGCTGAATCTGGAATAAACACCCGAGAATCATAGAGGCACTTATCAGATTTGGTGTTAGTGCTCATAATTTCCTGGGAAGGCACTGACCATAATCATCTGAAATTGGAAGTTATGTCCTGAAAGAAAAAGGTAATATGACGAAATATTGTTAATGATCAACAAAATACAAACATGTATTACCTTACAATGCTGTTCAGTACGTGGGAGATATCATATCTGATTAAACACACAAAAAAAAGTACTAGGAAAATGTGACTGCCCCAGTTCAAGAATTTCTTCACGAATTATTCATAGGAACTAAACTCTGTCATCAGAAGGGGTAGGTTATGTTTTTACAGTCGTTACAGTTTGGAAGGGTACATAATGGGAAAAAGAAAGAGAGGAAGACCAAGGCGAAGATGGCTGCGAGAAATCGTTGATGATCTGCAAATGGATGCATCAGCAGCAGGCCATCTTGCTCACAACCGAGAGGCCTGCGGGAGTGCTGTTAGGGAGGCAAAGTTCCGCAGGGGACATACAAATGAATGAATGAACAGTTTTAAAACATGGGTTTTAGTGCTGAAAGTACTGAGTAAATTACACATGTATTGTGTTTTATTAGTTGTAAAATTTTCTTATTTTTCTTCTTCTTCTCCTTCATCATCATCATCATCATCATCATCTTCTTCTTCTTTTTCTTCTTCTTCTTCTTAGTCCTTAAAATAGCATTCGTTGCGTTGTTTTACGTTTTGCAGTTTGATTATATCAGCGCCTGTCGACCCAACATACTCGTCTTCAGCATGGCGTATATTTATGACCAGATTTGCCTCGCCATTTCGCTTCCTATTCACTGGGCGAGACTACTGTTTGTTACCAAGTGCGTCACTTGCAGGTAGAATAAGATCTTGGTCAGCATCCGCTCGCCAGTCCTGATGCATGCAGTCATCTATAGCTCACTGATCTCTGTCATAATAGGCCTATGTCTAGATCCCTGTCACATTCGGCCTATGTCTAGATCCCTGTCACATTCGGTGTATGTCTAGATCCCTGTCACATTCGGCCTATGTCTAGATCCCTGACACATTCGGCCTATGTCTTTGCTTCTTTTATAAACCAAAATGAAAATTTTACAACAGTTGCAATTTATTCAGTATTTTCGAAACTAAAATCCATGTTTTAAAACTGTAAAGTTAATTGTGCGTTAAACTTAAGTTCTTTATAAACACAATGTACTTATGTAGCCATATTTGCTGACTAAGCATTTTGTCTGAAAATAGGAATGGAAAAGGTCAAAGGTTGAATTTACTTGCACAGTAAGGTTACCTTCGGGAGCGAAATGAAAATATAAAGTGTTCTAGTCTTGTCCTGTCTTGTATTTTCCCTAGAACTGCGAGCTGGCGTTCGTCGCTGCCGATGCTGTGTAGATGTTGAGGCACATCATCGTGTCGGCTGTGGAGGCTGTTATGTCGCCAAATTTTTCAGTCCTTGGTGGTACTAAAAAAACTGTGTGTGTGTGTGTGCAGTGTTTTCTTAGCAGACTCAACCGCCAAGGGGATTATAGGGGCATCCCTGCCCTGTTAGTCATGGCAGGTCTGTAAGTGGGGGTGGGTGGGGGAGGAGTACCAACAGAGAGTGAAGCAGGGCCTTGGTCAGTTATGATTCACCACCCTGACTTTAACATATCAGCCATGGGTCGCTGATTTGCCAAATCAGACAACGTCTTCACCGAAATAGGTTGCACTGCTAATTATGTTTTTAAAAAATACACGAAAAATTGACTCCCCCGTCCCGTGTTCGCTCCCAGCACGTGTACGGTCTGCATTCATGCGTTTAAAAAAAAATGTTGATGATTTCAGTAATGCCAGACGCCATCTTGAATTTCCGACTTCCGTATTACTCAATAAAGCAAGCAAATAATGGCGTAACGGAAATGAGTGTCGCAACAGAATAGTGTTTCATCAATTTACACAGCGATGTTTTCAATCTGTCAAAGCGACAATATGATACAGGACTGAGTCCTTAAAATTTTTGCTCGCGATGTTTATTATTATTATTTTGTTTTGGTTCTCTTTCCCGACCTTGTCTTCATCATTAGCTGTTTCTGACACACGTGGTCTCCTGACAGGAAGTACTCTCGTGTCTCGCGAGATCACGAAGGTAGGTCACGTGATGGCAGGCGCCGGGAAACGGTCAGGTGGTCATTACCGAGGCGAGTGCCTTTATGGGCAGCTAGCGTGCGCGGTGCCATGAACAGGAGCTGGGAGTGAGTCAAATCGACGTTACAACTTCCGTGTGTCGTCCTTCAGAGCAGTTGGCTCTGAAATCAGTGACGAACGTGAGCAATATTTTCCACAGCTCTCTGGGTCACGATATCTGCTCTAATGGAGTCCGGATATAAAAAACGTCACTTCCTGTACCCAGGTCTTTCCGTGAACTTCCGGCAGCATGCAGTCTACTAAATGAAGATGAATAACTTCAGATCTCACCGGATGGGCTTGCATTTTTGGAAATGAGAACTTCTTGGTGTCATCTTATTGTTGATTTTTTTTTTTTTTTTTGCTTTCTGGCGGAAAAGAATGAATTTTATTATTACGATAATCTCATGCCTTCGGATTCTCTTTTTTGTAGATTTTGATCATTTCCTCTACCGTTCCCCCCCCCTCCCCCCAGCGATGAAAAATAATATTCGCTACGCCATCAAACAGCCACACACCAGAGCACAAAGGGACATAACAATAACGGCAGACTATGTAGTTCTCTCCCTTCTCCCTTCACTTTTATGCAACACGGCCATAAACAACCACAAAATAGCGAACGGGACAGATGGTTGAGACAATATGTTCCGCTCCAAAACCCCGCGTCATAAAACAACCCTGACAAAAAAAAATAATAATAATAATGACACCCAATCATCTCAACTACAGCAACCTCGCTATCTGTGTCATTATCTTTGTTCTTCATCTCCAGGTACCCGAGACTTGATTTTTAATTTTTTTTTATTTATTTATTCTTTTCTGTTATTATCACTTACAAAAATAAAAATGGGTGCTTCAGATTATGTCTTGGCATATGAACAATAGGAAACATGTATCCTTTTCTCCGTGTTAGCTTTCATGGGGATTTGCTAAGTTTCATTGTGCTTACGCACTGAATGGCTGCTCACTTGTCAAACGTAAACCCCCGAAATTTGTGGCTTCGATGGGAAAATGTACTCAAGGCCTCAAGTGGCACAAGAGGACATCAGAGCGGACGAAAGAACAGTAAAGATAGTCTATTTGCTTTGAGTGGTATCTCCCGGGAGCTGACTCCATTTGTTCTTTTCTTCTTCTTCTTCTCTCTTTTTTTTTATTGGATAATAAATTCCCTGTGATTAAAACATTAATCAACTTTGAACATTGTAATCGTTGTAGTTGAAATCACTTACAGATGGGCAACGCTTCTACCGAGCGTGCGTTTTTGTGTGTATAACGCGCGCGTGCGTACGGTGAGAGAGGGACGGGGGTGGCGAGGGGTACATAATGAGGGGAAAGAAATAGAGAAAGAAATAGGAGGGGGGAGGAGGACTTGAAGCTATAGTGAAATCAGTATTTATCTTTTAAGTCGAGGTAGCTTAAAAATAGGAGCCGGAAGGGCAAAGACCCCATGTGGCAGTTTTCTTTTTTTTTTTTTCTGAGGTGGGGGTCATACTGGTGCTCATTCTGAAATGATAAACACACTTCAAACAAGCAAGGCTAACTTTCACCATTGTTAAAACATCAACATGTTTCTACTCCAAAAAAACAAACAAACAAACAAACAGACAAAGTCCAGTATTTCTGAAACATTCAAAACATTTAACAGTGAGCCTGGTGTTGATGGAAGATGTGACGTGTATGGTAATACGACAAGCAGCACGACAACTTAACCAGTATAAATATATGTAAGCTGGGTCAACCATTGACTTGTAAAGCCATTCAGAGAGAATAATCGCACTGGACGAAGATATATATCTGCAGAAGTCCTTATACTCTCAACGTTATGATTTCACGTTCACTGGACAGAACGAAGACTACACGTCTCCTCCACCCAAATGCTGCCAACCTTTTTGCCTTCTCACCAAGCCAGAGCTTTCGCTCCTTGCTTTGCGAGAAACACATGTACTTGCTTAAAGGGACTTAACACAGTAACAATGACTTAACACAGTAACAATCAGACCATAAACAATAAATCAGGGGTTTTAACACAACAACATGCCTGGGGTTGAAACACATCAAGAAACATTTACTATCACATCCAGTGTCCATTACAAGAGTGAAACACTTTAATTATTCGAAAATAGTTAAGGAAGTAGGTAATACGCCCGCAGAATAGTAAGACTAGTAGTACTATATCAGTTGTGTTGGACCCGAGTAATAGAAAGTTAAATAGAAATAGAAGAGAACACAGCTACGCATAGACTTGAATCACTAGATGGACTGTATAGATCGGAAAGGCGGGGCCCGTACTGAGTTTAGCCTAGGGGGACTACGTGGTAGTAAAGTTAAACGGTCCTATGAGAGATAAAGAATGAGAAAATGACGACTCTAGCCGCTCAAAGCTTTGATAGCTTCCTCGTCTAGGTATCCTAAGCGATCTGTCTTGTCTTATCAGTGTTCTGAGCCTTCCCTCATTCATCCCTTCCCCCGTACTGTTCTCTCACTTTTATTATCTGCGTCATCTGGGCGACTTTTGTTCAGGCCATAGGTATCCGATGGAAGCAAGTTGGGGCCATCTGAGGGATAACACCATGCTGTTTATCATATGGTACCCTTTGTCATCATCCCTTTACCTCATTTCTCAGCCAGTCAGCTGTTTCCACTTTACGCTTACCTACGTCTATCTAGACGCATTTTGTGCCCGTCTTCCTTACAATGAGAATACCACCAAAAAAAATAAATAAATAAATAAATAAAAGCTAAAAGTGTTTACATTTTCATCTATTCTTTGTGTTTTTATTTGCTGTGTTGTTTTTGTAAGTGATCCTTGAAAAAAAGGATTTGTCGAAAGATTGGATTGTTGCATGTTCTTCATGTATACGTGCTCATCTTACTTTCATCCATTCTTGTTTCTGTCCACATTCCTCGCTCTTTCTATCTTTTTTTGTTTTTGTTTTTGTTTTTGTAAAGCTGAACTATGCACCTTTACCTGCTTCATTAACACTTTGCTTGGTGAAGTAAGAAGAAATTCACTTACTTGTTGCAGTCCATGATAGACAGATGGTAAAACTTAAAAAAACAGAAACGACTGCTTTGTTCCGATGTAAAATAATACATTTGATACAATATTAATATTCATCCGCATAGCGCAGAAACATGGAAAGTTTATATAAACATTTAAAAACACAACAGAACATACTCATGAGATTTGGAATGAAGCCCTGAAGAAAAAAAGATTGAAAGTGACACTTAACAAAAACAAAAACTCGGAGCACGGGTACCAAAACGAAATAAACGGCATGTACATCAAACGGTCCGGTCTAAGTAGAAAGGGGATGATCAGAGGACATGTGCAGAAAAACAACAAATAAACGATACAAGTGAAAGCGGGTTTGGTTAGATGACGTGCAGGAAAAAGAACAGATAAACGATGCGAATGAAAGGAGGGGGGGGGGGGGGTCAGATGACGTGCAGAAAAACAACAGATGACTGTTGTGCTGGACCATCTATGAGAAAGAAAACAGGAGCAATCTTGGTGAATATTATGTTGAATCTTTCAGACAACATTCCGATCTGCAGGAAAGACAAGAGTGGAGAGAGAGATAGAGAGAGAGAGAGAGAATGAATAAATGAACGAATTTTTAAAGGGTAAAGAATTGGGCACGCCTTACATTCTGCCCTTCAGCATTCCATCTTTCATTCTCCCCTCCCACTCGATTTAATACGAGTATACAAAGTCAGTGTACAGCTAGAACACATGCAGGACACTTTGAACCATTCATCATAAAATCTGGAGTGAGGCACGGCTGTGTACTATCTTCTTTACTATTCATAAAATACACTGACAACATCTGCAAAGAAGCTAATATACGTAGTAAAAACTCCACCACAAAGCTGCCCAACAGCGAGAGAGAGAGAGAAAGAAAGAGAGAGAGAGAGAGAGGAGAAGAAAAGAGAAAGGAAGAAAAAAGAAGAAAACTAACAGTTCATGTTCTGCTCGCTGCTGCAAACCAAATTTATTGTTGTTAAGAATGATCAGTATCATTCTCTTGTGACTTTAAAACATCTTGTTTTTTCTTTTTGCAATTTTAATATTTTTTGTCTGTTCTCATGCAAGTTTAGTATATTTTGTCTGTTCTCATGCAACTTTAATATTTTTTGTCTTTTCTCATGCAGCTTTAGTATTTTTTGTCTTTTATCTTGTAACTTTAATATTTTTTGTCTCTTCTCTAGCAACTTTTATATTTTTTGTCTGTTCTTTTGCAATTTTAGTATTTTTTTTTCTTTTTTTCTTGCAACTTTCGTATGTTTTGTCTTTTCTTGTCTAATTTTAGTATATTTTTTTTTTTGCCTTTTTTTCTTGCAACTTTTGTAGTTTTTGTCTTTTTTCTTGCAACTTTAGTATTTTTTGTCTTTTCTCTTACAACTTTAATATTTTTTTTTGTCTTTTCTGTTGCAGCTTTAGTACTTCTCTTTTCTCTAGTCACTTTAATACTCCTTGTCTTTTCTGTAGCAACTTTAATATTCTTTGCTATTCTCTTGCAATCTTCTTCTTCTTCTTCTTTAATCTCCTTGGAACTGCGAGCTGGTGTTCTTTGCGACTTATGCGGTGTTTTGGCGGCTGTTTTTTAAGTCCCTGCAGTTCTTCTTCTTCTTCTTCTTCTTCTTATTCTTCCACATTTTCTATCTATATCTGTCTATGTCTTTATCTTGGATAAATTTCACTGTTTTTTGTTGTTGTTGTAATTCATGTATGAAACCGTAGAGTATATCTTCTTTGGTGGTTTCACTGGGTCAGTAATTGCTTCTGAGTGTCTCATAGTTGGCGCAGTTTTGAAGGATATGTTCCACAGTTTGGGGCACATGGGCATATGTACAAAAAGTAGTAGTACTAACTTTAAACTTTGTATTCATATGACTTCGGAGTCGGCTGTGTCCTGTTCAGAGACGGAAAATGGTGACGTTCCTTTCTGTTTAGCATGTCATAGTCACCATGTGGTGGTGTTTGTGACTACTGTAGGTTTTTATCATGCTTTTCTTCTAATTAATTATAGGTGAACACAATAATGATTGCTCCATTTCAGTGCCCTCTTTGGCCAGACGGTCAGCTTTTTCACTGCCTGGTATCCCACAGTGGGATGGAAACCACTGCAAGGTGACTATTTGTTGTGAGTCAGTTTTTGACAAGACATCCTTAAAGTCTGGTAGTCTGATGCACTGAAGAGCTTCCAGTACCGAACTTGCATCTGTGAGAATTACTATGGGGCATGTATCAATTCTGGAGTCTGACAGTTTTTCAACCGCAGCAATAATTGCCGCCCTAACTTCTGCATCATAATTGTTGCAGCATTTTCCAGTAGGTATGGAAATTTGTCAGTGGTGTTGTTTGGATATTCACTATGTGCTCATGGCCCTCCATTTTTTACAGTGGAGCTAGAAAGCAGAGAGTGTGCAGAACTTCTTTAGTAGATTTCATATTTTGGGGCCTGTGGCGATCCCTGCCCCGTTAGCCACCCTAGGCCTGCTACAGGGGGTACCAGCGGAGGGATAGGAGAGTGTCTTATTAAGTTACTCCAGCATGTCGGCTATGGGTCGCTGATTGTCAAATGGGACAGTGTCTTCACCCCCCATGCAGTTAATATACTCCTTATTATCCTCCTATAACGTTAATATCTCTTGTGTTTTCTCTAGCAACTTTAATACTTCTTCTGTTTTCTATAGCAACTTTAATACTTCTTGTGTTTTCTATAGCAACTTTAATACTTCTTGTGTTTTCTCTAGCAACTTTAATACTTCTTGTGTTTTCTCTAGCAACTTTAATACTTCTTCTGTTTTCTCTAGCAACTTTAATACTTCTTGTGTTTTCTCTAGCAACTTTAATACTTCTTGTGTTTTCTCTAGCAACTTTAATATCTCTTGTGTTTTCTCTAGCAACTTTAATACTTCTTGTGTTTTCTCTAGCAACTTTAATACTTCTTGTGTTTTCTCTAGCAACTTTAATAGCTCTTGTGTTTTCTCTAGCAACTTTAATACTTCTTCTGTTTTCTCTAGCAACTTTAATACTTCTTGTGTTTTCTCTAGCAACTTTAATATTTCTTGTGTTTTCTCTAGCAACTTTAATACTCCTTGTCTTTTCTGTAGCAATTTTAATACTCCTTATCTTTTCTGTAGCAATTTTAATACTCCTTGTCTTTTCTGTAGCAACTTTAATACTTCTTGCCTCTTCTCCTGCACCTGTGCAGGAAAGTGACCTAGTGATCTGGACCAGAAAAAAGAGTGCTACATTTCCTACATTCTCTCTCTCTTTTTAGGCTTACCCGTCAGTGTACGTCTGGATCCACTCCTTGAAGCAGAATTTTACGGTCTCCAGTGCATTCAGTCTTAACTCTTGTGACTGGCAGAGCTGGTAGACCATGCACGTCTGTATAAATCAATACTCAGTGAGATATGTAGGCAAAGTCTCAGTAAAATGAAAAGTGGCCTATTTCTAAATCCAACCAACGTTTTTAAAGTACTGAGTAACTTTCTTCATGTTTCTTTCGGTGGAAAATTCTCAACAAACTTTCGAAAAGGGAGAAACTATCTTGATCAGATCTTTACTCTAAGAATAATACTTGAAGAACATATTGAAAAGCAGAAGCCATTAATACTGAACTTCATAGACTTTAAAAAGACATATGATAGCATACACAGAGCTTCATTATGATATATTTTAAGTCTATATAGAATAACATCTATAATTGTCAACATAATTAGTGACCTCTATAATGGTTATGTTTGTGCAGTGAAAACAGAAGAAGGGATGAGCGAATGGTTCCATATGAAAGAGGCGTGAAACAAGGATATATACCATCTCCTTTGCTTTTTGGAATTGCAAAAGATTTCATAATGAAAAAATGCTGCACAGGTAACACAGGTATTGATTGAGTACATGGGACCCAACTAGAAAATCTTGATTTTACTGATGACATAACTCTTATCAGTAATAATGTGAATTCCATGCAAGAAAAAACAGATATCCTGTCTTCACTGGCTAGTAAAATAGGACTTGATATTAACAAGGACAAAACAAAAATAACGAAACTTCCCATTAATCAAAATGGAAAAATACACATAGAAGGACAGATATTGAAGAAGTCAATCAATTTGCATACCTTGGCAGCTACATAGACCAGGATAGTGATACCGGAAAGAAAGTTAGAATTGCAACAGCAGCATCGATCTTCAAGAATCTTGAGAACATATGGCATTCAGAAGTTATAAACATAAAAGCCAATTTAAGACTATTTAATTCCAATGTAATATCCACCCTCATTTATGCATGCGAAAACTTGAAAACAACTAAAGAAATGGACAAGAAATTAGACTCTTTTTTGAAAACAAATGTCTAATGAAAATACTCGGTATCAAGTAGAACGACTTCAAGAACGACCCAGAGATAAGACAGATGAGCGAACAACAACCAATCTCATGGATGATCAGGAAAAGGAGATGGACATATGTTGGTCACGTGATGAGAAGAAACGATCAGAGAATCCCAAAACAAGCTATCAAGTGGAACACAACAGGCCAAAGAAAAAAAAAGGCCGACCACGGGACACTCTAAAGAGGACCTTGTTAAGATAGGTCAAATTGCCCTTGGTGAGGTTGAAAAGCTCACCGAAAACAGGAAAAATTGGCGAACTGCCTTGCGAGCCCTATGTGACGTTTAACGGCACGGGAATGATATAAGATGTAAGACATGTTTACACTATTCCACATCTTAGGTCGTATATATATATATGCTACACAGAACAACTCGGCCGCTTCATGCAGGTTTAGTTCCCTTGTTATGATTTGAAAAAAAATGGGTGGGGGGGGGGGGGGAAGGGAAGCTGGAAGGTTGGATAAATCTTCAACGGAGCAGATCCAAAGCCCTTTATTTCTGAACCCCAAAAAGTTCAGCAGATGAACCATTGAAGGCAGTGTCAGCCTCATCTATTAATTTTATTCTCTCCCTTTGCGCCGACTACAATCTTTCAAACACACCCCTCCGCCCGTCTATTACTGGGACAGCGTAGGGGCGGGGACCAGGGGGACAATACCGTGCCATATGTTGGTTTAGATGACAGCGTGTCCTTCAAGGCGACGACTCATCATTTGATTTATTGAGCACAGACCCCCTGTTATGGGAATAGAATTTTCATCGAGTCTAACCTTCCTGCGTTTTTATATGATAATTTTGCACCCAGTGTCCATAATTACATACAGGTAGTAAGGTGTTTTATTTCATTGTATGTTCTCTAGGAGTGCTGTTAGGGGGGGCAAAGTTCCGCAAGGGACATGCAGATGAATGAATGAATGAATGAATGAATGAATGAAATGTTCTCTAGTGTGGAAAGTTCGCTCGTTTCTCCCTGTTTTATAATGTGTCTGCCTGCATGATCTCTTTCTATTTCCCTCCTTTCCTCGCTCTTTCTCTCTGTTTCTCTCTTCCTCTCTTATTAGTGTGTGTATGTCTCTCTCTTTATGATCTCTTTGTCTCTCTCTCTCTTATTTTCTGTACCTCGCTCTGTGTGTCTCTTTCTCTCTTATTTTCTGTCTCTCTTATCTGTCTCTCTCTTCCCCCCCCCCCCCCCCATGTCTTCCCCTAGTTCTCTCATCTCTTCCCGTGTCTCTTATTGATCTTGTCTCCATTTCTCTCTCTCTCCTTCACTCATTCTCTGCCTCTTTCTTCCTCTCATATCTCTTTAATCTCTTCCTATATCTCGCTCCCTTATTCTCCGTCTCCATCTGTCTCCCTCTCTTACCTGTTTGTCACTCTCTCCCTCTCTATTTTTCATATCTTCTATGTCTCTCTCTCTCTCTTTCTCTTATCTCTTTATTCTTCTCTCCTTCATCTTTCATTCTCTGTACTTTGCACACACTATTAACATTTTATTTTGAGCATGCTCAAAGTCTTTGTGTTGATCTGTTTTTGTTTCCCCCACGTTGTGTTCTTCATAAAGATCTAGCACTTTACTCTTTTGTCCAGCGATGACCAAGGCAGTGTTCTTGAAAACAGATAGTGATGATAGGATGATATCTTTTAATGACATGATAATAGTTGATAGGTGATGATGATATGTGGTGATAAATGATGAAGAAATGATAATATATAGTGATACAAAGATAAGTGATGATGATAGGATAATATATTTTAATGATATGACAATAGTTGACAGGCGATGATGATGTGTGGTGATAGGATGATAAAGGATGAAGAAATGATAATACATGGTGATACAGGGGTAAGTGATGATGCTAATGATGATATCTGTGAGACTGACATGAACTTGTTCATTACCTGGGGTGATAACAAGAGCACTGGTTGTTGCCCTCACGGGGAGAATGCAGTTCAATCCTCTAAATAGATTTTTTTTTAAATAAATAAAAACAACGAGGCTATCGTATAAAGTAAGAGAACGCACTTTTGTAGGATAAGAACTAGAAAAAAATCGTAGACAAAGCACTTTAGTGAGACGTGAGAGAAAGAAAAATCACAAGAGAATTACCTGGGATTCGCAGGAAGCTCGTTGGTACACGCTCTCCTCTCGTGGCCAGGCGGCTGCTCGTCCTACCGGAGTCCGTGGTTCGAATCCCAGGTTCTTCTCTTGTGATTTTTCTTTCTCTCACGTCTAAAAGTGCTTTGTCTACGGACTTTTTCGAGGTCTAATCCTACAAAACTGTGTTCTCTTATCCTCTAAACAGATTCCACCTTAACGAAGGCTGCGTCTTTCTTTCACCGGGCTGTTGTGACTCCACCTGTTCCTTCGAGCACGGCAGCGGAGTGAGATGTAGCCACGGCCAGCTATAAATCTCCAATCCCCATTCATATCGGAAGCTTCAGATCTTTCTTATAAACCGCAAGATTCTAGTATCAAAAAGATATTTAAAGACATCTAACACTGAATGTAGAAGTACTGCGCTGTATAATCATTCTGTAGAAACTTAAGTTTAATATACAATAGAGGCACTTAGAAATTTAGCGTTTAGATCATATTCATCCTTGACCTGATGGCACACAACAATTTCTATGCTAGAAAATATGTCTAGCCTGATTAATGGAGCAGGGATCGCCATAGTGTCCATGGTGGTGGAGTCTGTTAAAGAAGTATTCCACACCTTTTGCTTTTTATCTCCCCCAAGGGACTGAAAAAAACCTGCCGTAACCCACTCCCAATCCGACATGATGCTGTGCCTCATCATCGTCACCGCATCAGTTCCAGGAAGAAGAAGAAGAAGAAGGCATACGACAGAATGATGTGGTCAGCATCACGCCAGGACGCCTTTCCAGATCCATCTCCCTGACTAGAGCTCCTGCCACTGGACTTGAACCATCGACCTCCGCGTGAGAGAAGAACGCACTTACCACCATGCCATTAAGACGCCTACAAACATTTGGAATGCAGTGATGATGATCTTCACTCACTTTTGCCGTCCTACCAACCCACTGATCATATTCCACACGCTCGGCTGAAATCCGTAAGAATGAAGGACACCAACAAAAAAAAAAAATTAGATAAAGAAACAAATCTCTCGGAGAGCAATTCCTTCGTGGCTGAAGACATCGAACTCCGACATAACCTCATCACATACGACCTCCAGTTGGCTGTCTCACTAGAAATCCAGTCTGAGGGGAAGTGTCTTTGCTATGTTGTTTCAAAGCAGCTTAAACCGAGTTCACCTTTGAAAGCTTTCTTCTCCTCCTGCGTGCACTTTATGGGCGCAAATCGGTATCTGACATGGACTGGAAATCCCTCCATGGAGAGATTTCACTATCCTCGCTTTTAACATTCTGTCTGATCCGACAGTCTGAATAAATGAACGGTAAGCGGATTGAAGAGGAACTGGCAGGAGGAGGAGAAGAGGGAATTGGAATCCAAGTTTCCATCAGCGTTTTTTTTAGTTCACTTATTGATTTAACAGTGGCTCGTCCCAACCTGCCAATGTGAATAGTTTTCATATTTGATAGTCTGTCTCTCCCAGGATCATAGAAATATGTTATAAACTTATAACGTATCCTAATACCTTTTAACTCTTAAACTATCACAAGCCCTTGAAGTGACGCTTAAAAAAAATAACAACTGCAGTCATTTAATTTTTGTTCGGTAGTTTGGAGTTTGTAATTTTAAACTACTGTAAGTACTAAAAATAAGAATTGCATCATTTCCATGTAAAAAATGTAGTTGAGATATTACCAAAAAATTGTGCGTCATTTATGTTGTTTTGAGGAAGCTAAGAGTTAAAGATTCGGATGGTATACTGTACTTCTTTTCTCATGTTACACTACAGGACTTGGTTTAGGTTCTCGTGTACACGAAACTGAGTTGCGGGTGATATCGCATTTACCGTAATCTTCTGTTAGCCTGTGTGTGCGGTGTAATCCGGTATGCCTCCCCTTGAAATGTTGCCACTATTGTTGTTGCTATTAATATTGTTGTTGTTGTTATTTTCGTTGCTGTTTGTGGGGTTTTTGTTGTTTCTACTGCTGTTGTCATGGTTGTTGTTGTTGTATCTACTGCTGTTGTCATGGTTGTTGTTTCTACTGCTGTTATTATGCTTGTTGTTGTTGTTGTTGTTGCTGCTGTTGTCATGGTTGTTGTTGTTGTTGATGTTGTCATGGTTGTTGTTGTTGCTGCTGCTGTTGTCATGGTTGTTGTTGCTTCTGCTGCTGCTTTTATCATGCTTGTTGTTGTTGTTTCTACTGCCGTTGTCATAGTTGTTGCTGTTGCTGCCGCTGTTATCATGCTTGTTGTTGTTTCTACTGCTGTTGTCATGGTTGTTGTTGTTGTTGCTGGTGCTGCTTGTGTTGTTGTTGTTGTTGTACAGATTTTTTATTTTAATGGGTTTAATGACGTCGCTGCTGTTGTTGTTGCTGCTGCTTTCGATGATTTTTCTTGCAAGATATCCCTGAAGCTACAGATTAGTAGCTCTTGTTCAGGTGCCGGCAGTCTAAATAACTAATAACAAAGACATCAGGTGCCGGCAGTCTAAATAACTAATAACAAAGACATCAGGTGCCGGCAGTCTAAATAACTAATAACAAAGACATCAGGTGCCGGCAGTCTAAATAACTAATAACAAAGACATCAGATGCCGGCAGTCTAAATAACTAATAACAAAGACATCAGGTGCCGGCAGTCTAAATAACTAATAACAAAGACATCAGGTGCCGGCAGTCTAAATAACTAATAACACACACATCAGGTGCCAGAAGTCTAAATAACTAATAACACACACATCAGGTGCCGGCAGTCTAAATAACTAATAACAAAAACATCAGGTGCCGGCAGTCAAATAACTAATAACACACACATCAGGTGCCGGAAGTCTAAATAACTAATAACAAAGACATTGCACAGAAGGATGGGATGTGCAAGATAGTCTATCTAACACATACCCACATAGTTTTTCTAACACACACCCACATAGTTTATCTAACACACACCCACATAGCTTTTCTAACACACACCCAAATAGTTTTTCTAACACACACCCACATAGTTTTTCTAACACACACCCACATGGTTTATCTAACACACGCACACATAGTTTTTCTAACACACACCCACATCACCATCTACCCACCCCAACCCCTCTTCTCGAAGAAAAAATCTAAAAGACATTTTAAAATTCATTACACTGGGTAACTGGGCACCTGGGGAACTGGGGAACAAGCCAACCCCTACTCTGCTTACCCTGCTGTGATTTAATAGCCTACCACCAGAAGGAACATGTGAAGAGAGAGAGAGAGAGAGAGAGAGAGAGAGTAGTTTTGACAATCCTCAACATTACGGACACTGATTATAGTGGCGTGCATGTCATCTGACTCGTGCATGTCATCTGACTCGTGCATGCCATCTGACTCGTGCTTGTCATCTGACTTTGTGCATGTCATCTGACTCGTGCATGCCATCTGACTCGTGCTTGTTATCTGACTCATGCATGTCATCTGACTCGTGCATGTCATCTGACTTGTGCATGTCATCTGACTCGTGCATGTTATCTGACTCGTGCATGTTATCTGACTCGTGCATGTTATCTGACTCGTGCATGTCATCTTCAAAGTTTAGCTGGGAAAACTTCCGTGAGAAGACCTTAGATGACACCTGGTGATGTCTGTCTAGAAACAGCTCTCCGGTAGTACCAGGAATAACAGGCCTAGCCTGACTTAAAAAGGGTAGGGATCGCTATAGACCCCACTGGGGTCTGCTAAAGAAACAGTGCAACCCCCCACCCCCACCGCTCCTTTGTTAGCTCCAGTCAAGGCTAGAAACAAAAAAAAAGCCGTACCTCGCTTTCAGGTCCACGAGATGACGCGTCTCGACGTCTTCGCCTCATCGACTGCAAAGGACACCAGCTCCAAGTTCCAAGGAGATAGAAGAAGAGGAGGAGGAGGAGGAGGAGGAAGAAGAAGAAGAAGAAGAAGCAACAACAACAACAATAATAATAACATAAGAAAGACATAAAGAAAGTCCAGAAATAACTAGTGGAATATCGAGCTAAACGTGATGAAAGAACCAAATAATATGGAAGAAAAAAAAAGGAGGGGGGGGGGGAATGAGAAATGAAAGAGGCTTAGAACAAACATAGAACAAAATTAAACATAAGCCAGAATAAACGTACATACACAAAGACTATAAGAAAGAAAGGGCACAATTCTGCCGGCAAAGAACTCATCCAGGGAAAAGCATTCAGAATATTCTGGACTAAATCAATATCCTCTATCCGGTAAGATCAGCTACTAAAGACATGACATCTCTGACATTTTCTCCGAGCCTAATCTGGGAACACAGCCACCATCATCAAAGATCAAATCCGGGGTAGACTTGTCTGAACGAATGATGATTGGACTTGACTAACATCCGACAGCTGTTTCCAAACTGGGTGGCTTGTGGTATGCTTCTGTGCAGTTTAGCAAGGGGTGATGGGGCGCATTATGATTGGTTTAAAAAGTAGAACAGCTAAACACAGATCATCATCATCATCATCATCATCATCATCAAAGCTGAATGAGACAGCAGCCAGCGACCCACAGATGACTGTTTGCGTCAGGGTTGGCGAACCGTAGGCCGGTCAAGACCCTATTCTGTCACCCATTGATGTCCTTGGAAGCATATTCTGGCCAAGTGAATAAAGATCGAATAAAGAGAAGCTGAACTTGGTTCCAGAAATGTCCCGAGATGAAAAGTCCATGATTGCGGCACAACACAACCAACGCTATTTTCAGAGCGAACGACGACGACGACAAAGAAGAAGAAGAAAATATATTTATATGTAAGCTATATCATTTGATTCTGAGAAGGGGGGGGGCCGCGCCTGTTATTTTAACGCTTAATTTTAGCATTCAAAACTGTGTTCCGTAGCATTTGCATACCTACAGGTGTGTGAAGTGTTAGTGCCTTCACATTTCTAGGCCCCTATAGCATTTGAGTTAGGGATGCCTGTTCTCGCCGTCTTTGTTTCCTTCGGAAAACCCCAGGTACCCCCCACCCCTCTTTTTTCTGATTGGGTTGACCCCGGTGCCAGAGGGTCCGAAACAAAGTTCCGCCCGAGTTAGAGATCGAACCAGAGACCTTCTGACCGGCAGGCGAGAGCATTAATCACTACATCACCATTTCAAATACTGAAATTGTATTTTCTGGTGAATTTGTAAAGCCTTTTATATACTTCTTATTTTTCAAAACAAGAATATCAGTATGTAATTAATCTGTAGTCATGGATATTTAGTTAGTTTATCCCTGATCAATTCATTCATTCATTTGCATGTCCCTTGCGGAACTTTGCCTCCCAAACAGCTCTCCTGTAGGTCTCTCGGTTGTGGGCAAGATGGCCTGCTGCTGATGCATCCATTTGCAGATCATCAACGATGTCTTGCAGCCATCTTCGCTTTGGTCTTCCTCTCTTTCTTTTTCCTATTATGTACCCTTCCAAGATGGTTTTCTCTAGATTATCATGATGTTCAATGTGTCCAAAATATTTAAGTTTTCTCTGTTTAATCCTCTTTACTAGCCAGCCTTCTTCAATATTAAGTTCTTGTAGTATGGATATATTTGCTCTTTTTTTTGTGTCTGTGTCCATGATATTTGAAGAACTCTTCTGTAGCATGTACATTCAAAGGCATTTATGTGTTTCTCAGTACGGTTTATTCCCACTGCAACATGGGTAGTCCTAAAATACAGAGCAATCAAAAACTTGCCAATCAATTTTTTTTTCAGAAATCGAAAATGATTTCTCATACTGGATTCTCAAACTTCCTTCAGTTACAGGTGTGGAACCAAAATAGAAGACTGGCCTAGCAGATCCTTCTAGACTGCCACTAGCCCAGATATCTTCTTGGGGCCTATGACACCGGAAGAAATACAAAAACTTAGTAACCCCGTTTACCTCGCTCATCGCACGTTTCTTTCTTTCACTGTCGTTCGCTCAGACATCGACACCAGTCTCTCTTGCAAATGTGGCAGTTCGTCTCAAGTTTCGAGCATCGCCGTGGGAGCTGCTCCTGTAGGGAGATTGGGTCTAGTCAAGTCCTTTGTCTGAGGGGGGTTGTGTAGCTGGCATCTCTGGAGGATGTGATGTGCTGTCTCTTGCTTTCTTTCTTATATACATAGATTGCTTTTTTCCATAGGCACATAGATCTGCTGGGCTAATTTGTAAGTTGCGTTGTATTGTACATGCATTGATGCACGACTTGGCACCGTTGACCCGGTAATTCATCATGTATTTCTTTCTGTTTGCTTCCGAAGTCTTTGACAGCCCCCAGCCATCCTGCATGACAGAAGGATTTGAGTCGTACTTTGTCTGCCCCCTACCCTCAGACCTGTCTGGCCAGAGTGACTATGCCGGAAGTTTCTGCTCCGTCAGCACAGCTCTCTGGGCAGTGGGGCACGCAAGCCCCGAGGCGCCAAGATAGCAATGTCCATTCTTGTGATACAGGATCTCTATTTGGTCCAAAAATTCTTCTCAAGATTCTGTGGTTTTTTGTGTGTGTGTTGTGTTGAAGATCTGTAGCTGTGCTTCATCTTGTTTTGTAGTGCTCCATGTTTCTGATCAATACAAGACAACTGGTCTAATCTATGTCTTGTATATATTTAGTTTGGTGTTGTGGGACAGGACTTTTGATTGCAACAAATGTCTAGGGACAAAATAAGTATTATTTCTGGCTTGTATCCTAGACCTAATTTTATCTCTCACAGTGTTGAAGCTATTGAATAATGCCCCCAGATATTTATATGAATTTGTTATTTTAATCATTACAACTTATATTTAGATCTGATTGTCTTGTTTTTCTTCCTCTTCTTCTTCTTCTTGGCCTTGTTCTCGTGTATTCAGTTTTCTCATAATTTATCTTTAGTTCCACTTTTTCTGCTATGGTCTTCTACGATGTCTATATTGTCTGCATATCCCACTGTTCTCCTTCTGTCATTAATGATTTGTTCTTTATTTATTGTTCTTATAATTTTTTCTAGGACCAGACAGAACAGCACTGGGGACAGTTCATTGCCTTGCTTCAGGCCTGTTCTTATATGGAATGGTTTTTTTTTATTTCATTCCTTTATATACCACCATGTTTTCTGTTTCCTCCATGCATAGTTTACTTATGTTAAAATATTTCTTAGTTATTTCTTAGGTATCCCAGACTCCATTATATTCCAGAGGCTGTTTTTATGGATGCTGTCATATGCCTTTTTGAAATCAGTGAATATGTTGTGGAGTTCTTTTCCACACTCCCAACTTCTCTCGGCTTTCTGTCTCAACAAGAATATCTGGTTTATTGTGGACCCGTTCCTGCTGTATCCGGCATGATGGTCTCCTAAGATTTCCTCCACGTAAGGTTTTATTCTGTTCAGTAATATTACTGATAGTATTTTATATCTTGGTGGTAGTAATGATATACCTCTGTAGTTCTCACATAATCTCTTATCTCCTTTTTTGTAGATGGGAACTATCAACGTTTCTTTCCATTCGTCAGATAGTTTCTCTTCCCTCCATATTTGTTGTAAAAAAAAAAAAAGGTAAAGGTAATCCTGTCATGTCTTAGAGGCACATAGGGATATGGTGTTAGTGCCCATATTTTCCTTGACCTGTCAGCACACTAGAGGGTGATATGGTCAGTATCACGCCTGGCTGCCTTTTCCTTCCCCAACTCCAGAAGAAGTCAGGTACTCATTTCTACAGCTGGGTGACTGGGGTGCCGCCGGGCGGATTCGAACCCCCGACCTTCGCCATGAGAGACCAGTGCACTAACCACTTCGCCACTCAGACACCCATATTTGTTGTACGAGGAAGTATAAAATTTCATACGCTGCCTTTCCTTCTTTAAACAGTTCTGCATAAATTCCGTCGGATCCTGCCGCTTTGTTGTTTTTCAGCTGTTCCATAGCTACCATTACTTCTTCAATGTCTGGTTCTTCAATGTCGGGAGTCACACGTCTCTGTTTCTGTATGGTGTAATTCAGTTGTAGGTCTTTCACAGTTTAACAGTTCTTCAAAACATTCTCTCCACCTCTCACATATTTTCATTTCATTGTTTATCATATGTCTAAAATATCATGTGCTTGTTGCTGGTATCCTTTTTTTACTGTCTTAATATCTTTGAAGAATTTTCAGTTTCTTTAATTTGATGGTTTGCCTTTATCTTTTTGGAAGATATTTTTCATATATTCTCGTTTTTTGTTTTAATAATTTTTGTGCTGTAGCTACATGCATCTTTGTATTCTTGTTCTTTTGTTGTATTGTTCTGGTCGTTTAACCAGAGTTGTCTTCCCTTCTTCTTATTTTGGACTGCTCCTTCACAAAAGATCATTAATTCATTTATTTTTATCCATTTTGAGTTGATCTCCCAAATATTTTTCTGCTGCTGATTTTATCATTTCTAGGACATATTTATATGTTTTTTAATTTGTCACTGATATTGTTGCGATATTTATTTCATGAGGACTGGATTCCTATTTCTTCTCTGTACTTTTGTTTTATCTTCTCTTAGTCTGTCTCTGTTTGTGGGCCTGTTGTGATTCTTTTGTTATGGAAGGATCTTAGCAGTTTCATCTTCATTTTTATTCCACCCAGGAGGTGACCCAAAGTGGCACTATGGTTAGCACTTTGCCAACCATAAACTGTAAATTGCAATAATCTTTTTTACGAAACTGTTTCGTGAGACATGAAAATTTATTCCAAGGGTTTCGCCTCGTTTAAAAAAAAAAAAAGGCTGGGAAACGCTACAATGAACTACCCAGAATTATAAGTCAGTGTTTCTCACCCTTTTTTTAGATCATACCTTACCTCAACGTCTCAAAGATTCTGGTTCTCCCCATCCCCGCCCCCACACTCATACTCGTTGGAAAACACTTCTATAAGCCGAAATTTTGACTGATCTCTGCTTATCAGTATCTGCCTGAATATGACGTAGAAGGATCTGAATATGCCAGATTCAGTTTATGCTTCAGATAGTTCCTGCAGCATCCCTTGCTCTGGCTGGAGAAAAGTTACCAGAATGCAGGAAGTCCCCGAGTTACATACGGTCCAGCGGACCGTTCCGCAACTCTGTGCTTGAAGTTGATATTTTTTTTTTTTTTGTTAACAGAGCTCAGAGCAATGTTTTTTTTACACGCTAATTAGTGGAGTTTTTTTTTACGTAATCAGTTTTTTACAAATAGAGTTTATTTTTGCCCACATCGGAAACTTTTTACGAAAGTATCCACATACGTATGTCTGAACTACTAAGTCAGGCTCAGAATTATACCAAATCCACGTAAAGTGCAGGGAAAAAATACCCCCCCCCCCCCCCACACACAAAAAAAAAACTGTATCAGAGACTGGAATTGATTTCAGGGAATTTAGCAAAAAAAGAAAAATCTATTACATTACATAAGGCTTTTTTTCTTTGGAAAAAATTGTTGCTAGAAATAATGTATGTATCATATTAGCATTGAAGGAGAATATGCCACTTTGTTCATCATGGATGTTTCTACATGTCGTTGCTTGAAGGCATCGTGTCCATGATTTTTTTAAAATTGTTTGTTGATTTAATCATTTCTGCTAATACCTGGGTACATTCTCTTGTTTGTTAGATTTTATGTGTGTGTGTGTGTGTGTGTGTGTGTGTTTTAGTTTGTGCTCTCTCTGCTTCGTCATTGGGTTCCTCCATTTTTTTGTTGTTGTTGCTAAATTATCTTTCTTTCTTTCTTTCTTTCTTCCATCCTTCCTTTCGTCTTTTATTTTGTTCTTTCTTTGTTTCGTTGTTTGTTTCTCTTGGTTGTATTTCACCATCTTTTGCTTCTTCTTTCTCGGTTCTTCGTATCTTCTTTTATTTCCTTCCGAACGCTGTCCTCTCTAGCATCCCATTAGCACTATCTTCTGTTTGTGTTTTGCTTTTCGTTAGCATTTGTGTGATGCTGATATATATATATAGGACGATGGTCACAGCGCCGTGTGTTATTAATTAATCTACCTATATCATAGCCCTGTGTGCTTATTTATGTGATAAGAAAAAGCAAAATAGCGGCTTGTATTCCTTAAAATGCATTAGATTTATATGTTCTCCTCGAGACTAGTCATCTCCTTGCAAGCCTGTTTTGGCAAAGGTGAAGACCTCGTCAAGTGCCATACCCTAGCCTTTTCGTAACTACTAGTAACGCCAGGCGCGGCCAGAGAAGTCGATCACGCATCCCACACGGGGAAGCTTGGAAGGATCGTTCTTTCACGCCAGGCGACGAATAATTTTGCACGAGCTGCTGATTTAGGACAGCCCTCTTGTATAATCCCGCCCACGGCGGAATATTGATTAGGCCACGTGTCGCCCTGCCGGTCCACGGTGCCAATGGGATCGGGCCTTTCTCGAGAAGGCGTTTTCGCCCCCTCCCCCGCGCCGCTGGAAGTTGCAGAGGAAATCCGATAGAAAGAGTGATATAGGGACGGGTTCCGTTCAGTTTCTTCTGTTATGGTCAGGCACGTTTCTCTTTGAGTGGATATTCTTTTCCCCCTCTTACGACTCTACTTGCTAGATTTTAGAGTGCTACGTGTGACAGTTGGAGACTCTACTTAGCTTACTCCACGCGCTACTCCTTAATCCTGATTACTATATTCATACACGGAAACGGGATTACATCCTGGAAAGCTGGTAAAGCCACCCTGCTGCGACAGTTATCCATTTAATCATTTCTCCACCATTTCGCCATCCAGGACTAAAGGCATGGCCCTGGAAGCTCCTATAACAAGTAAGTAGGTCTAGGCACTTGTAGCTTCTGCGTTTGACGATCGAGGTCTAGAATGTTACTATTTATTTAGAATTTTATATTAAACTTAATTAAATTCTTAAACCTTGTTATTTTCTGTTATATTTCCTTTGACGAAAAAAAAGTTATGTTAAAAAGTAGGGATTCTATTTAAAAACGCCATTTATTTTTGCTTTGCTGTTACGTTATGAGCCAGTGTTTCCCATTATTTATAAAAGAAAGTTAATTAGGGCATTACATTTTTAAAAAAAACAGATAGTGGGAGATCGAGTATGAAAGAAAACAAATAAAGATTGCTGTGGAATCCGATGGCTCCACCACTTGTTTTCCTCGTTGAGTAGATGTAATGATAAAATAAAACTTTTAAACTAAAAGTGACAAAAAAACTGAATTTATCATTATAACACGCAGATACTGCTATTTATTTGTATGCATTTTCTTTCCTTTGTTATGTTATTGATATATCTTTTTCTTCTTCTTCGTTCGCATTGTCTGTCTGTATCTACAGTCCTGTCTCTTGGATAAATTTCACTGTTTTTTGTAACTCATGTATGGAACCGTAGAGCTTATCTTCTTTAGTGGTTTCACTGGGCCAGTAATTATTTCTCAGTGTCTCGTAGTTGATGCAGTTCTGGAGGATATGTTCCACAGTTTGGGGCACCTGGGCACATGTACATAGATTAGTAGTACCAACCTTAAACTTTGTATACATATGACTTCGGAGTCGGCTATCTCCTGTTCGGAGACGGAAGATGGTGACTTGTTCCTTTCTGTTTAGCATGTGATAGTCATCATGTGGTGGTGTTTGTGGCTTCCTGTAGGTTTTTATCATGCTTTTCTTCTGATTATAGGTGATTGGTGTGTCTGGTTGCTCCATTTCAGTGCCCTCTTTGGCCAGATGGTCAGCTTTCTCATTGCCTGGTATCCCACAGTGGGAGGGAATCCATTGCAAAGTGACTCCATGTTGTAAGCCAATTTTTGACAAGGCATCTTTAAGGTCTGGTAGTTTGTTGCACTGAAGAGCTTCCAGTAATGATCTTGCATCTGTGAGAATTACTACAGGACATGTATCAATTCTGGAGTCTGACAGTTTTTCAACTGCAGCAATAATTGCCCTAACTTCTGCATCAGAATGTATAAAATCGGAAAAAAGTAGGAGCAGCTTTATTACTTAACGATTACAAAGTTGTGACGTTTCAGCGTGAGCCTTAATCATACAAAAACATACAGGACGAAGAAATAGGGAGATAGCATCAAAGTTGTTGCAATATTTACCTGTGGGTATGGAAATCTTGTCAATGGTGTTGTTTGGGTATTCAATATATACTCCTGCCCCTCCATTCTTTATGGCATTATGTGCAGATCCATCATTGATATATCTGTTTATGGATGGCAGTTTTTTTTAAAATCTCTTCATGACATTCATATTATCCTGTCTCTGAAATGATACATTTTAAAGTTTACAGTTGAAATTGAAATTTATACTTTTCTTATCGAATGTCCTTTTCTGTTGTAATTTTCATTTTTTTCTGAGTTCTTCGTAGCAAGGATCATTATAAGTAGCACTGCAGCATGCACTGTTTTAGGCGTAGTTCTCTAACCCACCCCACCCCACCCCCACCTCCCTTCTGTCCCCTCTCTCCCTCTTCTCTTCTTCACCATGTTTCATTTTGTTTCAAGTTTCAAATAAAATGGTACGCGTATTTGAAAGAAGAGGCACTGAGGCACATAAAGATATTCATAGACATATAAAGACATTCATAGACACATAAAGACATTCATAGACATATAAATACATTCATAGACATATAAATACACTCATGCGTAACTTCCACCCATCTGTTGGCGGCACAAGGCCTACATTTCCCTCCAGAGAGGATAGAATGTGACCCACTGCTTTATTATGAAGATGTGATAATAGAAGACATACAAGTACCTGTTCTTTTCTCCCTTGGAATACGCGTAGATCCATCATACAGCTTAATCCAGGGATGATCACCTAAGTGATGTCAGTGAAGACCACAGCACCAACAACAGATAACGGCAACTTAATAGAAAATTTTTTTTTTAAAATTCGAACACACAAGAGATCTATTAGTCTTCATTAGACATTTCTGAATATAGGAAGGTGGTGGTGTTGAAGTTGGATCAGTATCCTCTTCAGACTTGGCAAGCTTGACCAGGGTTATATGAAAAAACAAACAGTTGCCTATACAGCAAATGTTTTTTTTGTCCAGTCACCCCGCTGTAGAAATGGGTACCCGACTTCTTCTGGAGTTGGGGAAGGAAAAGGCGGCCAGGCGTGATACTGACCATATCACCCTCTAGTGTGCTGACAGGTCAAGGAAAATATGGGCACTAACACCATATCCCTATGTGCCTCTAAGGCATGACAGGATTACCTTTACCTTTTACATATAGTTAACTGGATAAAGGTAATTGTACAATCGATGCTGTTGGATGTCAGCAGGAGTTGCCAGGATTGTTCTGAAATCCATCCTGTAGAGGTTTCCAGCTGCAGATTTCCCTCGGGATTTACTTGTAAAGCTTTTCCCGTGGGCGAGGTGTTCCACAAACATCCACACGTGAAAGATCTATGCGAACAGAACTCTTTATCATTTATTGTTAACCACAACAGAAAAAAAAGCAGTTGAATTCCTTTAATTCAACGATAACACGAGAGATTTAAGCTGACCTCTTTTATATATGTATATATATATATATATATATATATATATATATATCTGTGAGACTCTAGATTTATTTAACCAGGTATTAAACTTCAGTTTCTTGGCCGTTGCTAAAGACTGGCGGACAGTTCGACATAGAGAAGAAAGTTTATTTATTACTTTCCTGGCAAAAGCTCTGTTACAAAAGTTCAGTTACTGTTACATCGTAGTTGTTACTTAAATATCATGAGAGAAAAACCTTGATCTGGGCACATAATTTCTTCTGAACAAAAGAAAAGACGAAATATTGCGCTGTAGATGTTACATATTAGGAAAATCTTGGCCATAACGAGGACACTAATTTTTTTGTTTTTGGAAAGCCACACACATGTCCATTCACATAAAACTCAGTTTGCAGACAAACTGGAAAGTTCGGAAAAGCGTTTCTTTCTGTGCTGTCCTCTCCAAGAATATTAAATGTGTTGAACCTCCACCTTGATTTCTCACGCCTTTGTCTGTCTATCTGTCTACCCCCCCCCCCTCTCTCACACACACAGGCAGCCCCCCCCCCCCCTCAACCTTGCTTTCAGAGCACACATGGATACTTTAATGTTGACCCATCTGTAGATGTTCGACCATCTATGTTACTTTCGTTTCTTCACATTATTTTGTGACCTTTGTCTTGTCTTGGAGTAAGACTTCCAGCGTGCTATGATGATCAAAGTGTTTCGATAGACTTATTTGATCTTTTTCGTTATTTATTTGAAATATTTATTGAGAAAAGAATGTAACAGAGGAACTTCAAGAAATAATTATTATAATAATTATTATTATTTTTAAAAAAAGAAATCATTCAATATCCATATGGGAGTTTGGGTAGCGAAGTTGTTATAGCACTCATAGCTCATGGCAGAAGTTGATGGTTCGAAACCAGTCGGAAGCACCTTAGTCACTCATTTGTAGAAACTGGCACTGGATCCTTTCTCGGAGCTGAGGAATAAAAGTCTGCCAGACACTGATGCTGACCACATCACGCTCTGGTTGTGCTGGCAGTCAAGGAAAATATGAGCATTCAACCATATGACTTTGGTACTCTTATGACGCGACAGCGCTACTTTTATCCCATGTGAAGTATTATTTCGTTATTTATCATTTCCAGTTGTTGAAGTTCCCTTCCTTATCTCACATCAAAAATAACTAATAACTGACAACATTCACCCCTTTTCTTTGTTGTGTTATTTGTGTAGAAGTAAGGCCCGGTATTTACAGATAAGAAAATTAAAAATAGTACCCGCGGAGTGATATATTATTGAAAACATTTATGCTAATTTTGTTTCTGACTCAGAGTTTAGAATGTCTTAGAGCCTCTTTTGAATTTCCAAACGTTATTCAATCCTTTTCAAGTCTGATTTCTTTCTTTCTTTCTTTTTTAAAATCCAAAAGCACACGCTTTATCATTCCAGAATGGCGTAGCATTTGTCGTGTCTTGTCTTGTCTTGTCTTCTTCCTCGTATAAGCTTTTCAGTGTTTAAGGGGACATATGGACGACTTGATAGGGCTCGGTGATTTGCTTCATTTAATGGGACATTTAAGTTTTCTGTGAGTTCCTCCCTCCACCTCTTGGGTGTACTACCTTTGTGTCCATCAGTTGTTTGCGTGAATGATTTCTGTGCTATGCTGTCTGACGTTAGTGCTATAACGTACTCAAACCGTTTGACTTGTTTCTGGATGTGGCGTATTGCTGCTGTTACTCCAACCTTTGCCCAGATGATGTCATAGCACTAATTGTTGAATATACGTGTATGACATAAAACCTGATTGTTGAATATCTAAATACATTTGTATGACAAAACATCGATTGTTGAATATATATTTATGACGAAAAACTAACTGTAGAATTTACAAGAATAACAAAACGAATCTGGGATTTGTTTTTTTCCCGACCAATACGGCCCCGAGGTCGACCCAGGCTCGTAAAATGGGTACTGGAGAAAATCTGGGAAGGAAAGGCGGCGAGGAAAGGAAATGGCCACCCCACCTCATACGCTGATGGCCCAGCATAGTGAGGTCTAACGCTTCATCCCCCACGCCATTTGCTATGATGCTACCTTTACTCTCTCTCTCTCTCTCTCTCACTCACTCACTCACTCACTCACTCACTCACTCTCACTCACTCACTCACTCACTCACTCACTCACTCACTCACACACACACACACACACACACACAAAGACGAAATACATAAAACCGATACTTGTATCACTTGATACACGTATGTATGCGTGTGTGACATAATATTAGCTATATATATATGTATGTAAGTATGTATAGCCTAACTCTTATCGTTTATTTTAAATGTCTATGATAAACTATACCTGATACCAGTCATTATTTCGGACTGTTCTACCTGAGTTTGTCTCTTCTTCTGCTTCAGCTTTCCGAGCCATTAAGGCTTATTGCTTCAGATAAAGTTCGCACCCATTCCTCTCTATTCCTAGTCATCTCTCTCCAGTTGGTGACACCAATTTCTTTTATATCCTCTTCTATGTAGTCTTTCCATCTCTGTCTTGGTCTAACCCTTGGTCTGGTTTCCCTCATCCCTTGTGCATACATCATTTTTGTTTGTTCTCTTCCATTCTTTCTACATGCCCTAGCCAGCGTAGTCTGTTCGGTTTCATGACATCTATAATTTTTTAAAATATCAGCCTTTATTACGGGCGGTTCGATTTGAGTTTGTGATATAGTTCCTATATATCAGCCTTTATTTCTGGCGGTTCTACCTGAGTTTGTGACATAGTAGGTATATATATTTCGGGAGGTTCTACCTGAGTTTATGACATAGTAGCTATATATATTTCGGGAGGTTCTACCTGAGTTTGTGACATAGTAGCTATATATCAACCTTTATTTCGGGCAGTTTTACCCGAGTTTGCCATATACCACCCATTTAAAGCCATGGGATAAAAAAAAAAAAGCAACAACTTTCACTCTGAAAAAAAAAGCAATTCTTCCAGTTTTGGTTGCTATGACAAGAAGTTTTCAACAGTCCAGGAAATTGCCACATACAAACTATGAATCAAAGGCAAAGTTTCCTAAGCTCCTCTTCTCTTTTTCTCCGTAACTTAATTCCCCAAAATCACCTCAATTCCCCCCCCCCCTCCCCCCCCCTTCTACCTCTCTTTTCTTCTTCTGTAATAATTTAACAAATATTCATTCTTAAAAAAAAAAATGTTGGCATGCATCAAAATAGACAGATCAGTCTATGGTATCTGTGCGAGTTTAATGGCGAGCTGTCAGTTTCAGTGTCACAAGTTGCTAGTGGGACAAAACTCAGAGGTGTCCACGGTGACATGGAAGAGATAAAACCAGTTTTTATTGAATATTAACCTTTTACTATTCAGTTTTAGAAAAGAAAACAAAGACTTGCTGTAGAATTCAAACTATTTACAACTTTCTTATATCAGTTTGGTTTCATTTAAAATGTATTTTTTGTGTGTGTGTGTTTTTGTTTGTTGCATCTATCCTCCTTTGTATTAGTCGCGTCATTAATGCAGGATTAGTAAATACAAAAGGCCATGCTGTTCTTGAGTTTTTGTTTTGCTTTGTTTCTTCTGCTAGCAACAGTAACATAAAGCGTATCTGAGACAAGCTGAATATTTGGGGTGCTACATTCAAGGAAAAGTCAAAACTAGAGTGCAAAAAATATTGCTAAAAAAAAGAATAAGTAATAATTAGCAAAGACGTCTTGGATACTGACTGGACAAGAAAGAGACAATAATTAACACAGTGGAAACATCGTAGACTCTCTCTCTCTCTCTCTCTCTGAACCTTAAGTGCCCAGGGCACATGGGGCTTCCGCAAGGGTTTTCCACAAATGCCTGTCCTTCGCCTTTTTTTTCTGCTCTTGCCCAGGTGAGCCCTCTATTGCTCAACATCCTTTCTGTTGTTCTTCTCCATGTCTCTTTTGGTCTACCCTTATTTCTGTTCCCCTATGGTGTCCATCTTAGTGCTATTTTTGGTAGTGAGTTGTCAGTCATTCGGAGCACATGTCCCCAGCCCGACTGCAGACCTCCTGGAACCTAAACACAAGATGCAAATAGGCAGCTGGAATGTAATCGTAGACTGGAGATGGTAAAATGTGAAACTAAAGGAGGAGTACTTTTAATATGAAAGTACTTTGAATGAGATAGGGGTTGGGGGGGGTGTAAGTGATGTAGTGTTTAGATTTCAGCCCCCACTAGTTTTCATGATCTTTCTGGCCAGTAATCTAGGCATGTTGCAAGGCTCACAGCATGGAATGGACAGAAATAGAAATTCCCACCGCGGCGTAAGATGCAGAAGATGGGGGAAGAGAACATGTATATATGTACTTTCGCTGTAGTCTTCCAGGACTAGAAAGTTTACTTCAGTGGGTCTTAACTTTTGTTTGCCGTGGACCCCCTTTCCTGCTTGAGAACAGCTGGGGACCCTCATAAAAAATAAAGCAATAAATGCTAGATCCAGATGCTTCTCCCAGATCATGCTAAAATGTTATTTTTTTTGTTTTAATGTATTCAGTCTATTTGCTGATCAGAGGTTTTGCTCTTCACTATTCTTACGGACTGTATTCTCCATAGTTGAATACAAGGGCTTATATCTACAGCCATAACAATGGATATGAAAATGGAGGAATTAAACAAACAGACGAAAGATAACAAGAGGAAAAAAGAAGATTACTAATGTAATGTCAGTCATTTTATTTTTGTTTTTGTTTTTTGTTACGTAACTAAAAATGTACAGAAAGAAGAGAAAAGGGGGTAAACATACAGTTTAACTCTTCCTTGTCCATGAAGCACAGGTTAAGAACCAGTCGTCTAGATTTGTCACATGCAATGAACGTTCATGTTTTCTAGATACACTGATTTCATAGTTCGAATTAGTGGTTATTGTAAACAACATGAATATTAATAAAACTGTTTCAAATTTGAATATGAGGCGTTTTCTATCAGGAGGTGGAGTGAAGATGATGTTCGTGTTTGGCAATCAGCGATCCACAGATGACATGTTAGCCTCAAGGTTGGCCAATCATAACTGACAAAGACCTTGTCCCACTTCTCCGACCTAGGAAGAGTTTTAGCTTGGCTAACGAGGGCAGGGATCGCCATAGTCTCCATAGCGATGGAGTCTGCCAAAGAACCATCGCCCACTCCCTGCCCTTGTATTTCCACTCTGGGACTGACAAAACAGCCGCTATAAGCCGTTTCCAGACCGACACGACGTTGCACATCAACACCTTCACAGCACTGGCTGCAAAGAAAACGGGCTCTTCTATGGAGATGAAGACATGAGAAGACAGGACAAGGCAAAACATCAGGGTATGGTGCAACAAGACATAAGGGCAGTGCAACTGCTTATTTCTATCTCAAATAGGCGCATTATTCTCAGATGGCAGGGAGTTAATTTGAAACATGGTGTAGTAACTACTTTTCTGTTATGCATCATTCACAGAACAGTGAACATCAAGTACTACATTCACAGAACAGTGAATGTCCAGTAACAGGATCAACAAGTAAAAGGATCATAAAGTAACAGGATCAACAACCTATTAGCGTTCGGCACAGTCCCTGTAACTTGCCACAGTCCCCATAACAACCCACAGTCCCCATAATATCAGACACCCATACACCAATATATCATCATCATCATCATCACTTCTCCAGAGTATCCGATCCTTCATGCAGGCCATCAGTTCAGTTGGTGATCTCCTCTCACACCATCCCGTCAGACTATCCAGTATCATTTCTCTTGGTCTTCCTCTTGATCTTCTTCCTTCTATTTTTCCTGTTGTTATAATATTTTCAATTCCCCCTCTTCTCATTGCATGTCCTATGAAAGTACATTGTCTCTCTCTTATCTTTTTGACAAGGTTTTTTGTCTCTCCAGCTCTTCTCATACATTCTTCATTAGTTATTTTTGCTGTCCAGGGGATTCGCAACATTCTTCTAATAAACCACATTTCTGCTGCTTCCAATGATTTTTGTGCAGACTTGCCTATTGTCCATGATTCACTTCCATATAACAAGGTAGGTTCAATATAGCATTTTAGGACTCGTTTTCTAACATTCATTGATAAAGATGTGTTAGCTAATATGTTTCTCATTCTCTGAAATGCAGTCTTTGCTTGGCCTATTCTGTTCCTAATTTCTGTTCTGCATTTCCCATCTGAAGTTATTACTGCTCCAAGGTATTTGAATTTCTGCACCTGCTTATATATATATATATATATTGACTACAAATTCCATGAAAACTGTGGAGCTGAAATCCAAATACTACATCATTTCCGAAACTCATATTAGCCCTTTTTTTTTTTTTGGCCAGAAAGGCCATGGAAATATCATGATACAACTGACGCCCCCCTCGAAATATCACGCACTCAGCACCACATCAGTTCTGAAGAACCTCGAAGCCCCCATGTTGACCTTCCATTTCAGACTTGGTCCACCGAATGAGAGGATCCAGCACAAGCTGTGGACTGCTGTAAGGACACGGAGAAGTCTGTTGTTTAGTTATGCGCATATGGCCATATGATATGGTTTGAAAGCTGATGATGTTGATGATGATAGCACATCCCAAGATGATGTTACAGGCAAATTGTATAAAACTAATACTATACTCCATACTAGGTTCATGATAAAATGAACGGACCGCGAGCGTAGATGAGAAAGAACACCTCCATAGTAGAATCATTTATTCATTTGCTTGTCCCTTGCGGAACTTTGCCTCCCTAACAGCACTCCTGTAGGCCTCTTGGTTGTGAGAAAGATGGCCTGCTGCAGATGCATCCATTTGAAGATCATCAACGATGTCTTTCAGCCATCTTGGTCTTCCTCTCTTTCTTTTTCCCATTATGTATCCTTCCAAGACGGTTTTCTCTAGATTATCATGACGTTTAATGTGTCCAAAATATTTAAGTTTTCTCTCTTTAATCCTCTTTACTAGCCAGCCTTCTTCAATATTAAGTTCTTGTAGTATAGATATATTTGTTCTTTTTTGTGTCCATGATATTGGAAGAACTCTTCTGTAGCATTTATATTCAAATGCATTTATGTGTTTCTCAGCTGTTTTGTTAAGTGTCCAGGTCTCACAGGCATATGTTGCGATGGGAAAGATGCATGCTCTTAAAAATCTTATCTTTATAGTTCTGTCTGTTCCTCTCCACAGATTCTTTAGTTGTTTTACTTTCTGAAGAGCGATAGATGTCCTCCTTTTAATTTCCCTCATTGTATCTCCATTATTAGTTAGCAATGATCCAAGATATTCAAAACTCTACACTTCTTCCAGTTTTTCCTCATTGATACATATATCAGCTGTCTTGTTTGTCAGTTGTCATCAATTTAGTTTTCTTCACATTAAGATAGAGGTTTTGCTCTTCACTATTCTTACGGACTGTATTCTCCATAGTTGAATACAAGGGCTTATATCTACAGCCATAACAATGGATATGAAAATGGAGGAATTAAACAAACAGACGAAAGATAACAAGAGGAAAAAAGAAGATTACTAATGTAATGTCAGTCATTTTATTTTTGTTTTTGTGTTTTGTTACATAACTAAAATGTACAGAAAGAAGAGAAAAGGGGGTAAACATACAGTTTAACTCTTCCTTATCTGATATTTATTTTGTGTTTCCAAGTTTAGCTTGAATTTCAGTCATAATCTTCTTCTTTGTACCAAATTTAGCTCGACTTTCAGGCATAATCTTTCTCCTTGTACCAAGTTTAGCTTGAATTTCAGCCATAATCTTCTTCTTTGTACCAAGTTTAGCTCGACTTTCAGGCATAATCTTTCTCCTTGTACCAAGTTTTGCTTGAATTTCAGCCATAATCTTCTTCTTTGTACCTAGTTTAGCTCGACTTTCAGGCATAATCTTTCTTCTTGTACCAAGTTTTGCTTGAATTTCAGCCATAATCTTCTTCTTTGTACCAAGTTTAGCTCGACTTTCAGGCATAATCTTTCTTATTGTACCAAGTTGTGCTTGAATTTCAGCTATAATCTCTTCGTCTCACATACTTTGGATCTCTTCGTCTCACATACTTTGGATCAACATTCTTGGCGTTTCAGGCTTATGGAAAAAAAAACAACTGTAGATAATAAAATTTATACATGAGTATCTTATCTTATATCTTATATCCTTCCCGTGCCGTTAAACGTCACATAGGGCTCGCAAAGTAATTCGCCAATTTTTCCTGTCTTCGGCGAGTCTTTCAACCTCATCAAGGGATTTTATGCCTGTTAATGATACATGATACATCGCAGATACATGAGTATAGACAACAAAATTTATACATAAGTATAGAGAATGATGAGGACGGAGTCGGATACTTCATGGCTGTTGCTTCTGTTAACTCCCTGGATGCTTTTTTCAGTCGATGCAATGAAGGTGTTGAGGTACAGCATGTGGGAAGTAGGTTACAGCTGCTAATTTTTCAGACCCTAGGTGGAGGTGAAATGCTTCTTTTTTGTTTTTAGCAGACTCCACCGCCATGGAGAGTATAGTTATCACTGCTTCGTTTGCCACACTAGGCGTGTTACCAGTGGCACCAACGGAAAGATGGAAAAGGGTCTTGATCGGCTATGGTTCCCCAGTCTTGACGCAAACATTCAGGTCTGGGTCGCCGGCCGCCATTCTGGACTAAAGATAAGCGAAAGCAACCAAAAGAAAATGTAAGATTTAAGTTCATTTGTAACCGAATAGTCTGGGAGAAATTTACGAACGACATGTGACAAAGTAAAGACTATACAACGTGAGAACTTCAAAGACTAGGCTTAAAATACCATTACACAAAGAAAACACAAGACAAGTGGATTAATGTGTACGGGAACGAGATGACACCGACACAGGTCGTACCTGAAGTCTGGCCACAGAGAAAGGTTTTGAGGAAGGTTGTGGACTGTGGTCCATTAATTTCATCATCATCATCAGGTGCCTGCGAATGAACGTCTGTGATCATGCTTTTACAATAGCCGTGTTTTAAATGGCATAGTATTTCTCTCTTCGATTCTCCTTTTGCATGTATTTTTGTTTTTCAGTTTTGATTGTCGTATTTTCATAATCGCATTCTTTGGTGTTTCACTGTTTGACGGCAAGGTAAAAGCCGAGGTAAAACCCGGGTTTCAATGCCATAAAGGCAAACTGGAAATACGGTGTTAGGTCCGTAATTCCAAGACCTTCGACACATGAAAGTGTTATGTGGTCAGTATCACACATGGTTGCATTTACCTTCCCAAATTTCTCTGCCACCAATTTTTTTTAGGCTGGGTGAACCATGGATCCTTTTTTTTTTTTTGTGTGGTGGTACCAGGAAAAAAAAAATCCCACTGCTATATTATTTTTCTTAGACCGAGTGCCTAACCACTCAGCTAACCAGACCGCCTGTCTCCTGGCACACCCAGGGACATTTGTGATTTTCCCTGCAGCGATGTTCTGCAACCATTAGTGAAAATGTCCACTTTTACCGTCATACATTCCCTTGTAATTAAGCGACATCTGTTAAAATATTACACTACTCTTGCCTTCCCGTATGTACTCGTACGTCCCACAAAAATAGCTACCATAACCCGCTCCCACGCCGATACGATGCTGTGCCTCAACATCTCTACAGCATCGGCTGCTAAGAACAACAGCTCGCACTTACAAGGAGTTCGTACAAGTATCAAAATCTTGGGGCGTTGAGGTGGGACAGCAGTCAAAAGAAATGTTGGGAAACACTTAACTACGACGTTCTAATTCGTGTTATTGTCCTAACCAGCCTTAAAAACATAGAACAATATAAGCTATATCTAGTACCGCTGCATTCTTCTGTCTCCAGTTGTGATATAATTCTGTTTGCAGAGGTCTTTGGACAGCAAAACTCACCTTATACCTCTCGTACATATACGTCGAGTTTTATTGGTGTTTCTAAGTGATTTTTCTTTTGTGTACTCCTTACTTCTATCCCGCTTGGGTGCTATATTTTGTTGTTTTTCATTTACTTTATGGTCATTGATTGTCTTTTTTACTGTTTATGTCTAAATCTCCTTTGTGGCTTTTCTTGATGACCTTATTCTAATGTTTCTTTCTTTTTTTTTTTTAACTTTATTTTATTTTCAAACTGATTTCACATTCATCTTTGACACTGTGTTCGTGGAATATCTGAGAACAATGATAATGTGTCACTTCACTGATATTTATGTATTGTTTAAACCCCTTTCATTTTGATCTTACCGTATAGAGAAGACCTGCTTTGATATTGTTAGCGCTAATCAAAATCAGATTATCCTTTTTATTGTTAGAGTCGGTGCATTTTTTTTTGGATACTCCTTATTTGCAATATTATCCATATGTAAATTTTCATGCACTAGGTTGCAGTGCCAGTAACTGTTTGTTTTTGTCGTGGCATGGTTAATTACTATGGTTTTGTCGTGGCATGGTTAATTACTATGTTTTTGTTGTGGCATAGTTAATTACTCTGTTTTTGTCGTGGCATGGTTACTTACTACGTTTTTGTTGTGGCATAGTTAATTACTATGTTTTTGTCGTGGCATAGTTAATTACTATGTTTTTGTCGTGGCATAGTTAATTACGATGTTTTTGTCGCGGTATAGTTAATTACTATGTTTTTGTTGTGGCATAGTTAATTACTATGTTTTTGTTGTGGCATAGTTCATTACCATGTTTTCGTCGTGGCATAGTTAATTACTATGTTTTTCGTCGTAGCATAGTTACTTACTATGTTTTTGTCGTGCTATAGTTAATACTATGTTTTCGTCGTAGCATAGTTAATTACTATGTTTTTGTTCTGGCATAGTTACTTACTATATTTTTGTTATGGCATAGTTAATTATTATGTTTTTCGTCGTAGCATAGTTAATTACTATGTTTTTGTCGTGGCATAGTTAATTACTATGTTTTTGTTCCAGCATAGTTAATTACTATGTTTTTCTTCGTGGCATAGTTAATTACTATGTTTTTGTTCTGGCATAGTTAATTACTATGTTTTTCTTCGTGGCATAGTTAATTACTATGTTTTTGTTCTGGCATAGTTAATTACTATGTTTTTCTTCGTGGCATAGTTAATTACTATGTTTTTTTCGTGGCATAGTTAATTACTATGTTTTCGTCGTGGCATAGTTAATTACTATGTTTTCGTCGTGGCATAGTTAATTACTATTTTGTTCGTCGTGATATCGTAATTACTGTGTTGTTCGCCAGTTAATTACTAATCTATAACTGATCTATGTAAAACTTTGATTCGAAGGTTAATACTGTGTCCCTCGAGATCTGCGCTTTGTCTGCCTCGTCTTACTGACATCAGCAGGTTTGCTTGGAACAAATCTTCTCGTGTGTGTTTCTCTCCATGGCTTTCCTACGAGTATAATCAGTAAACAGAAATGCAGATGAAACCACTGACAACAATTATTGAGGAAAGACGCTGGCGATGGTTGGGACATGTGCTTCGAATGACTGACAACTCACTACCAAAAATAGCACTAAGATGGACACCACAGGGGAGCAGAAGTAAGGGTAGACCAAAAGAGACATGGAGAAGAACAACAGAAAGGATGTTGGGCAATAGAGGGCTCACCTGGGCAAGAGCAGAAAAAAAGGCGAAGGACAGGCATTTGTGGAAAACCCTTGCGGAAGCCCCATGTGCCCTGGGAACTTAAGGTTCAGAGAGAGAGAGAGAGAGAGATAATCAGTAAAAAGGTAAAAGGTAAAATCCCCCATTTCCATGTCGTTAAGACGTATTGATGACACGGTTAGTCCCGTTTTTCCCACCACAACCTTCAAGCACGTGAAAGTGTGATGTGGTCAATATGTCGTTGCCTGGCCGTATTTACCTTCCAAAATTTCACTGATACCCAGTTTTTTTTTTTTTTAGAGGCTTGTTGGACTCCGGGGCTTTTTGGTGTGTACCAGAAACAAAAAAATCCCACTGCTGGGCTTGAACTCAGTATAATCAGTGACGCTAAAATATATATTTAAATACAAAGGGTCACCGTCCTAGTGACCTTCCAGTAAAATACACCGTATATGTCTTGTTCTTCAGCACAGCCTTGGTGTCCTTTTGTGATATTTCTGATGTGATTCATTTGGTGAACTGTGCAGTGCAGACGGCGTTCTTTGGTTTTGACTTTTCCTAATCTTGACTTGACTTCAGCTGAGCAGTTGCTCATTGGTCGTTGTTATTTTGAGTTTACAGAGCGTGTATTTGTATCCGTGTCTTCACACATACATGCTTATTTAACTTTGTGTTATGTGTGCGCGTGTGCGCAATATGTGAAGGGCGTTCTCGTGTATGTAAAATGTATATGATTTCTTAACTGTATGTCCATATAGTCTGGACATAGAAATTTAATAGGAAAAGGTTATTTTAAAAAAAAAATATTATTTCTTCTTCCCTTGTTTCCTCACACCAGCCAGCCTCCTTCTTCATTCCAGCACCCCGCCTTCTGCCTGTTGTGGCGATGTACCGACTACGTTCAAGACTTCAAGACTTGACAAATGACTGCAGCCACTCTGTCTCATTTGTTGTTCCGTTTTTAACGAGTGTATTCTTTCTGAAATTTTTTATACTCTGAGTTCTCGGTTCATGGGAAGCGAGCATTGCTTATCTTTTATATGTCATTCTTTTGTGTGGGCGTTTCCTCCAATATTTGCATAACATGAAAGGCATTAGGCTATTTGCTTGAGTCAGTTAGC